>JARBES010000121.1:2253630-2267714 GCA_030265145.1 Strongylocentrotus pallidus
ATGGAAATGGTAGCATGAGGGGTGGAAGTGGAATGGAAATGGTAGCATGAGGGGTGGAAGTGGAATGGAAATGGTAGCATGAGGGGTGGAAGTGGAATGGAAATGGTAGCATGTTGGGTAGAAATTGAATAGAAGAAACAAGGTGTGACAATGGCAATGTGAGTGATGTGTGAAGGTGGAGAGAGGATGGAATGGAGGTCATGAGTTGAAATGTAAATGAGGTGCAAAACATAGAGTATGGAAAGTAAAATGTAAAACCATCAAATGGAAAGTAAATATAAAATGCTGCACATGCAATATGTCATGCAATGTACTATAAACAGAAGAACAGTGATAAAAAGAAAGAAATTAACAATCATACTGAAATCATATAAAAATGAAATAATATTTGTAATGATGAAATGAAAAGAAAAAAAACTGTTATATGTCAATTATTTACATAATTAAGAATCATAAAAAATAAACATCATAACAATGTGAAATGTTTTAAAATCGGATGGCTTTGTCTTTGAGGCAATAAGATATGATTTACAAATAGAGGATATATGGCACATCCTTTCTTTATAAACAAGCCACCATGGGCTTTTCCTTTGTTCTCCTATTTCATTTGAATTGATTTTGTATAAACTGAACATTCTCTGCCTTAGTATGTATATATACTTGAATGTTTATTTGTTTTTGCCGTGTTTTTTATGAAAATGAAATGAATAAACGAACTGAACTTGAACTGCAATATGAAATTGAGCAGGAAAACCTGACTTACTCCATTCATTGGAGTGTAGGTAATTATGTAAATAAAATGTGTTGTAGAGGATAATACCAAGTGGTCTTGCTCTGAATTCATATTTTATTGTAAAAATTCCACAATAGGCCATTTTGGTAATGTAACCAAATTGAATGCATAAGCGTTTGTGAATTGCCTCAATACAAATTATTTCATTCACCTGATAAGAATGATAGAATTTCAATAGTCAGAATGCAAACTGCATGTATTGAGTGTTGCTAGGTAGGTCAAGCCATAATGTTTGTCCTACCTGGCAACAACTAATGTATGCAGTTCGGATTCTGTCTATTTAATTATTCTTATCAGGTGAATGAAATAATTTGGATTGAGGCACTTCACAAAGATTTAAGGTTAAGGTTTGTTCAGATATGGCCCAGTAAACCGTGGCGAACTAAAAATCTGCGGCGAACTAAAAATCTGCCAGTTTTTTATGTGTAAATAAATAGCAACGAAGGATTGGCGCATATTCACTGAGCTCTATGTTATAAGATACATAAATGTGAAGCGTGTTACACTTTACGTCATATTAAAACCAGAGCGGTTTTACTACATCATATCTGAACATGCCTTTAGATAAGACCATGCATACTTAAGGAGAAAGTTGAGTTCTGGCATGAGGTGAAAAATAATGTGTGAGTGTTTTCATTGTTATATTGCAAGTGTGGAAGAACATTAGAGAAAAAATGTTCCCTGAAAAGCATGACTCTTCAAATACCTTCATATTATAATATGACATGTAACAGCTTAATAATGAGAACCACGTTTTTATGCCACATGTTTGTGTAGTCCCATATCTTTCTGTGTACAGTGCTTGTTACTTTAACCTAGACTGGGCCGAATTTCTTATCATTTTGATGATTCCAAAACCTTGCAGTACATACCAATCAACTTTTTCTGATCGATTCCACATTGTTTATTTTCACAATCGCATGACCAGAACTCAACTTTATCTTTAATGGCATCCCATTCTCCTGCTGTTGGTAGCGCCCAGATAAGCTGAAGGCCTATTGTATAATCCTCATCAAGAGTCTCTGCAACCAGTGCTGGCGGTGGAGACGGAGCTGATAACAGAAGATAAAAATTTGATGTTAAGCTTTTCAATGGTATTGAAGAATATGTTTGAACCTATGCCAGTTTGTCTATATAGCACTTATTCAGATGATCTGCCTCAATGCACATAACATCATTACTTGAATAGGGCAAGTTAGGCAACTGATTTCTGTTTTTTGTGCTCTTTTTTTGACTTTCAGGAGCATTCCTTATTTACCAATGCAAAATAGCAAGGTAAATTCTTGCATTTAAATTTCAGGAACATAAATCTGTACATGTGTTACAAAAGAAGGGGATAAAAAACATTGTATACCTCACTTAAGAAATCCAGCCATCTGATTGGTCGAAATTGCATTCATAAACTTTAACTATTCCTGTAAAATTCCCAGTAAAAGTCCAAACCCATGTAATAGTTCTAAAAAATAGTTCTAAAATCCCAGTTACCATGGTTACCGGGAAAATAGGTATACATGTTAAAACATGGTTTGAGCGATCGAGGATACCGTACGTGTGCGAAGAATTGGTCGGTCTTTTGGTTGGTCTATATTGAAGTGACAAAAAAAGATGAATACGGAACGCAAACACATGAATGTGAATCAGTAGATCATGAGTTCTTAGTGGTATAGGCCTATCTGTAGGATACTCTTAGTGTTATTTGATATCATCCCTTGCTTCTGCCTTTCAGTGATAGGTTACATTACAATTAATGGAAAAAATCCTCAGGAATTTAGGTAGGTCAAGCAGAATTTATTATTACATATACAAGTGTCCTTGATTTTTAAGAAACAAAAGCAACCAATTTTATTTAAAAAATAATGATTTCGATTTTGTTTTTTTGTTTTCAACTTTTTTTCATCAAAAAATCAGGTGAAAATGAAAGAGGAAGGGAAAGGGAAATAAAAGATAGATCAACGTCGAAAAGGATGTGAGCAGATCACAACTGTTGAAGATTTAAGAGTGAAGAGAGTTACAATCTGTCTCAATTTAAGTACCTGTTGTTACGGAATCTGAGGTAAAATCCATGAGGGCCTGACTTGTCAGATCTGGCGTAAACAGAAAAGAGTACGCATCCACGATGTAAGTCTCGCCAGGAATCAGGTTCTCAAAGGTAGCCTGGTAGAAAGTTTCATGCTGAAGGACTTGTTTTGATTCACTGTTAGCTGTGATGACAAGGCCATCGTAGCTACTGTTGACCGGAGGCTCAGAAAGAAATAATTGTTAGAAGATTGGCTAAATGCCAATGGGAACTTCCTGTACTAAGCATATGGGAATTACAGAATTCACTAGTCTTCTGGTAAAGTTGATCAGAGTTCATGTAAATGCATTGTGAATGAGAGTTTCACCGCAACTTTCAAATAAAAATCAACTCGTCATCGATTGGATTATTGAATAGTGAACAGTGGGCAGCACAAACAGCTAACAACTAAATTTTACATGATACCCTTACCAAGTTTGTAATTTTTCAAATCTAATAGTATTCAACAGAGGCCCTAATTCAACCAGTCCACATATCATTCTTGACTTATGGAATAACAAGTGGTGAGAATAATTTAGATGTTGACTGTACGACTGATTCTATTCTTGCCTAAAGTGTGTAAACCAGTTTTGTAAGAAAAGCACTTTTAAGTTAGCTTGGCACAAAAATACGTGTCTGGAATGCATAATGCATATTTGTTGAAAACAATAATTTTATGGTATCATAATAGATCCCCAATTTTAGGACATGGAATTGGAGCCTTACAACAACAAACATCATTATATATTTCACATTACAACTTTACAACTACGGTACCTAAGATTTAAATTGACAGCTTTGGAAGAATTTCACAATTTGCTTTCTGTCCACCTTGACATGCAGTCCTTACTACTGAGTACATTAGAGATAAATACCTAGCATCAGGGATAGTATACTGACTACATTAAGGGTTGAAAATATTGCAAAACCCTGATTATCAAAATTTTGTCAATAACAATTCGTGTCTTTCGGGATTACCTTTCTTACATCATATAGAATAGAAATAAAAGTGTGAATAGATGCTGCTTATAAGTATCGGCTTGCATGGTGATGTAGATATACAAAAGGCTTGGGGTTGCAACATGTGAGAAAGGGGGAGGATTGGGAAGACCTGGAAAGGACTCTCTGTAATCTTTCTTTCTTGAGTGGGTGTAGTCCTGAAAAGGACTTTTGGTAGTCTTGCAAAAGACTGTTGGTTATCTTTCTTGAGCTTATAGTTCTAAGGAGAACTATAACGCCGGTTGGAGAGGATGGGTAGTAGGAGTGGCTTGATGTTTCAAACAGGTTGACTATCCTTTGTTGACTATAAGCTAAGGAAGATAACCAACAGTCTTTTTCAAGACCACCAACAGGCCTTTTTAGGACTAAACCCCCACTCAAGAAAGAAAGATTACTGAGAGTCCAACCGAGGCCTCCCCAATCCTCCCCCTCTCTCACATGCTGCAACTGCAAGCCTACTGTATAAAAGTTGGAATATGTACCTCTCGTAGTTATTAATACCGCTGATAGATGTACATCATAACTCTTACCACTGATCTGGTCCATGATTATGACATCTGTAGAGAAGAGCGCCTGGCCTGTGAAACTGTGATGCTCTGAGCCGTGCCTCCAGCTGATGGCGTGACTGCTATCTAGTAATTGGTCACATCTCGACACATGAGATTTGTAGCAGAGAATTCCACTGACACTCTTGTATCATGGATGCCTACAGCTACAAAGACACCTAAAGATTCAAAGACACCTAAAGATTCTGTGGTAAAAAATGAAGATATCAGAGCTAAGCGTATAGCCCTGACTCTTGTGATGACGGCGAAACCCACACCATTGATCATTCAGTCAGTTCCATCTCGTAATTGGTCGCATCTAGAATCATGTGATTGGATGCACAGAATTCTAATGATGCTCTCGTATCATGGATGTCTACGGCTACAATCTAAAACAGAAACCTAAAGATTGGTAAAAAAAAAAAAAGATATCCAAGCTAGGCGTATAACCCTGACTCTTGTGATGACGGCGAAACCACTCCATTGATTATTCAATCAGTTTTATCTCGCACTTGGTCACATGTAGAATCCTGTGATTTGTAGCAGAGAATTCTGCTGATGCTCTCGTATCACAGATGTCTACAGCTACAATGTAAAAAAGACACCTACAGATTCTGTGGTGAAAAAATTCAAGATATCTGAGCTAGGCGTATAACCCCGACTCTTGTCAAGGCTGCAAAACCGACACCATTGGCATTCAGTCAGTTTTATCTCGTAATTGGTCACATCTAGAATCACGTGATTGGTAGCAGAGAGTTCCAATGATGCTCTTGTATCGTTGATGTCTACGGCTACAATCTCAAAGACACCTAAACATTATGTAGAATAAGAAATTAAGATATACAAGTTAGTCTAATAACGCAGACTTTGGTGAAGGCGGCGAAACCCACACCATTGATCAGTCAGTCAGTTCTATCTCGTAATTGGTCACATCTTGAATCACCTGATTGGTAGAAGAGAATTCCAATGATGCTCTTGTATCATAGATGTCTACGGCTACATTCTCAAAGACACCTACAGATTCTGTGGTGAAAGAAATAAAGATATCGAGCTAGGCGTATAACCCAGACTCTTGTAAAGGCTACAAAACCCCCACCATCGATCATTCAGTCTCGACTCACAACATCGACCGGGCTCTTGATGGTTTTGATGATTTAAAAGAACCTTTTGATAACAGAATGGATTTGCTTTCCAGCAGCCTTTACGCATGAATTACCTTTACATATTTTTTTCAATCAGGCAAAACAGACGAACAAGTCTAAGCTCTAAGTTCTTTAACAAGGCATGTTTTACTTGCGATGGTGTCATTATGACAGTGCCCCCAAAAGGTTGTGTGTCTGCGCACTCATTCACTTTACCTACAGATCAGGATTTTTTAAGTGAAAGATAGCATTTCGAGGGGTTGTGGATAAAAAGTACCAAAGTTAGACATTTCTCTTATTTTGAATAAGTTTATCACTAATGACTATAATACAAGCGTATATTATGTGGGAGAGGGGGAGGGTGGAACCAAACAGGCAGTCTTTCTTCAGTGACTGACGAAATGCAGGGGCTGAACCAAAACCAGACAGGACAGGACATGCATGTTACTTGCACCTTAATATGTAAATAGGACACACTGCACTTCGAATATTTTGTGATACACACACATTTGTACTCGGTTGGGTAATCCCTTTGGCAGCTCACCCAGGAAGCTATACTAGGATGGTAGATGAGGCGAGTAACTACAAGGAGTGTCATGAATTGCTGGAATGGTGTGTGGACAAAGCACTTTTTAATTTACAGTAAAATATGCAATTGTGCCAAGTAAAAACCAAACTAATAAGCTTATATGATGTGAGAACCACCCGGGGCTGCATCATCCTGATGGAGGGTAGAGCAGCGTCCTTGAAGTTGGTTATTCCTGTTGCATTGACTGCTGAGTCTGGCAGATGGTTCCAGATCCTTATTGCTCTTGGGTTAGTATGAGAACTTGAAAGAGTTTATAGTTGTTACAGGAATTACATACTTCAGGTTGAAGGAGGCAGAGTCAACAGAAGAAAAGGAAGAAGAAGTAAAGGGTCAACTCACTACTATTGGTTGTGCATTGACTTTCTTGAGGGAGACAAAACACATGGCCACTATAGACAGGTGGATTTCATGGAGTGGTGGCCGAGGAGGCAGGTTTGACTTTATGTCTTTTAGTTATCACTTACTTCCTTGGAATGTCGTCTGTTCAATCTCGATGGCATCACTATCCAGGCCATTAAACTGTGCAGCAACTGAGATGATGTACTTGGTATACGGGTTCAGGTTCTCTATTGTATAGCTGGTTTCACTCGATGGCACAGTAGCCTGAAAGTAGAACCAAAGTGTTTCAGAAGTATTCATACAGAAACCTAAGCAAAGGTCGCCGTGCTGTGCCTGGCCAAAATGGACCTTTCACAATATGTTTTGAACACAAGGCATAATCGTCAGCATTTGAATTATAATGATTAATTAATAATAATTCATTCTATATTTCCAAAACCGTTTGAGATATAGATATGTAATTTCAGGGACTAATTCATTAGAAAATGCCACATCAGTGTGCCGAAGTTCATTTGCTTGTAAATTATTTCATGGCTGAGATCCTGGGCGGGGTTGAAGGTGTATTCATATTTCATGCACCACCAATGGAAACCAAATCTTTGGACTATTATATGATATAAACTTGAATCTTTAATCTATAAAGCCCGTCTACACTAGTTTAGCCAGGAGAGATGAGACTCCCTGCAAGGTCACTGACAGGTGATGATCTCATCAAATCAGCTCTCAATTAAATCATAAGAAAAAGGGGATCATGGGGGACCAACGGTCACCGATTAGACATTGTTTGCTATATAGAGGGCGCAAGTAGCTATAAGGAGTGCAGTGGGGCTTTAAACTATGAGCTTACATCGGCTACATTTGCTCCATCCTCATCTTTGACGATGATATGATACATATTGACGACATTGAGCGGTGCGCCCCAGGAGACTGTGATGGAATCACTCGTTACTTCATCTTGCATCAAGTTCTGCGGCGGCTCAGATTCTACAGACAAAAATAACGAGAAGAATATGAGTAGTGTGGGCTACTGCAAAAGTGATTGAGTTTTTCTTCATATTGAAAATATCCTAATTCATTGACTTTCAATTTGTTTAAATTACTTTCAACTGGTTACTATTTTAATGAAATCTTATGGATTTCCATTCCTAGATTAATTTCAATCGTCACTTTTGATTTCCAATTTGTATATCATGAATTTTTTCTTGTCATTGCATTTTACTTGGATCGGTTTTAGTTCCCTCTGTTTGTAATTTGTATACGTTTTTATAAATATGTAAATTCAGTAACAATTCAGCCATAAAGCAGAGTATTGAATCACATAAATCTTGAATCTTGAAAAAAGCTCACCAGAATACCTCAGCTTTTTAAGGGCAAAACTGAGACAGTTTTAACCCATTGCTTTAAATAGAAACATGTTTGTCCTTACATCAAGCCCATGGTAAGTATAGAGTTCAGAAGGCAACAGGTTCAAATCATTTTAGACAGACTCTGTGAGTAAATAGATAACACCTACTTTCTTTATACATTTCTTTATATAAGTTTTGTTTGAATTTCAATGTTTCTTTAAAATGCAAGGTTTCGTTATATGACTTTTGTGTAAAGTTTTGTAAAGTCTATTAACCTGTGGCTTACAGGAACCGGTTGGGCCCTGTACAAAGTCTATGGGGATATTAAAGAATCTCACAGTGAAAGGGTTAAGGGAGACTCACTAGTAGTGACAGCCATTATGAGTGCTCCTGCACTGGTCTTGATCATATTAGTCTGTTGTCCCTGGACTACGGTCCTAATACTGATGTCATACACTGTAGCAACGGTCAAATTGGTCAACAGAAGTGACCGCTCTGGCGTGTCTGAGGTCAAGATGGTCGCTGAATCCTTACTCAATGACACCTGAGATTAAAACAAAACAAAATAAAATGTAAAAGTGTGGGGAATTTGAAGTTTGTTCCAAAAAGAAATGAAACAAATTGAATGCAAGTGATACAATGTAAAATACAAGTAAGAAGAAGGAGAAGAAGAAAAAGAAAAAGAAAAAGAGAGAGAAAGAAAGAACACAAGAAAGAAAAAATCAACAGAGAAAAATCTGAAGGAGAAGAAGAAGAAGAAAAGGGAGTCATTTGTAAAAAGAGAGAAAAAAATGTTTTACCTGGAAGGTAGTGAAGTCAGAATTGTCTAGGGCCCATTCCACTCTGAGTTCTGTTGTAGTGACGTATGGTGTGCTCAAGCTTTGGGGCTGCACAGGTTCTGATTCATACAAGGACATTCAAATTCAAACTTTTTTAACATAGTATGAAGAGGGGGTTCCTAACATTTCACTTAAAATTGACAAGAATTTTGTATCATATTCCTCTTAGTCTTGATCTCATCTTCTTCCTTCGATTCGAGAGAGTAAAGTGTGCCAACATTTTTGTCCAAATAGGAGCAAGAACAATGTCATTTTTAAAGGAATAGGCGACAGTTTCATTTTGACTTTGCATAAAAAGGTTCCATTCTGCGCACCTATTCATTTTACCTGCAGTTCAAGGGTTTTTATGTGTAAGATAGCATTTTGAGGCTTGTGGATAAGAAGTGCTAAAGTTAGACATTTCTCACTATTTTGACTAATTTATGGAATTAATACAGATCACCATAATAGAGGCGTATATTATGTAGGGGGGGGGGAACAGGACAGGATATGTTACTTGAACATTGATATATAAATAGGACATTGTGCACTTCAGATCTGTTGTTAAACACACAAACCATTCACCTGAAGGATCGAGGCAGAGTCAACAGAAGAAAAAGAAGAATGAGAAGAAGTAAAGGGTTAATTAACTTACCTAGGAGGAAGAAAGCTGATTGTACAGGTTCACTGTATATAACCTGGTCATTGACATCATTAATAACAGACCTCATCACAGCTTGATACTCCCGGCCAGACACAAGGCCGGCAAGTATTTCCCATCGGTCTTGTGTGCTGGTAATACCTGCAATTAAACGGAAACAACAATGATAACAATAGTAATGGATATTTTTATAGCGCACATATCCACCACGCTTATGGCGCTTCAATCTTTCGAAGGCTCTGCAATGCTACAGTCCCTTGAACCCTCTAGAAAGACAATATGCATGTATAATATCTTATGTATCTTATATCTTATCTAATGTTATATCTTTATCTTTGTTCTTCTTCTTATCATTATTAACATCATTATTATCATTAAATTTGAATCATTATCACTTACGTATTGGGAACGTAGGTTCGTTGGGTACCAAGTCTATCTCGTAATAAACTATTGGGACGTTAACTTCAGCAGGTAGATTCCATGACAATGTAGCCTCCTCAACACCAACATCACTAACAACCAGGTTCTGTGGACTCAGTGGTTCTGTGCAAACATAACATTATGAATCTTATAAATATTCATGAATATGTTATTGTGTGCGCATACACAGTCAGATTTTATGGTGTAATAATGGGAGCGAAATAAAGTGAAAGAAGTAGATTAACGTTTGCAAACTTCTTGGTTAATTTTCACATTTAAAAAAAATTGTTTGTTTAGTTTGTTGGATGAGAGGGATGAATAGTGGTAGTACATGTGTGTAGAACCCTCTGATCTATCATATATGGGGGCCTGCCAGGAACTGAACCCAATGTCAGAGGCTAGTATCTCTGGCTGCATCAGATCTCCAGATAAAAAAGTGAACATACAAACTACACAACTTTTGAGAGGCATAAACATCTTGTGGCTTGAAACATAAAATTCCTAATTCATTTCGTCACTCACTGTTTCCTCTCTTGTCTTTGATATTTTCAGAAATACAACAAAAAATAATGATAAAAAATAGTCTGAAAAGAGTCTGGGGTAGGAGACTACATCTAATAAGCACAATGCACAACTCAATCTATACGGAGCCAGAGATTCGTTCCTGTGACACCAGAACCTCTTGTTACATTTGAATAAAATAATCACAGACTATATTAGAAGTGTTGTATAAACTATTTCAACAAAATCAATGAATCAATACAGTGTGAGTCAAAAAAAAAGTTTATACCAAGAAAATTGCCAATTATCTTAAAAATCATTTATGAACAGTGTTTTTTTGCGACGAAGTAATGCTTATGTGATGTTTGAATAACAAAATTGGGATTGGAACACATACCAAACAAAAATGACCATGTCAGGACCATGGGAACCATGTTATTATAGCTGCTATTTTAAATTTTTTCAATAACACTTCACAAAGTTGTAAACAAATTGAATAGAGGAGGAAGAACTTACGTGTGTATGTAACCACTGTCTGCGGCTCACCGACCTGTTCAAAGCTGCTAGGATCCCCACTCACGGGGGATATGTAGAAGACGTACTCTTTACCAGGAGCCAAGCTTCTAGCGACAATCTGAGATTCAGAGACCTGATTAGATGACAGTACTTGTGCAGAATCCTCGTTGTTTGGAAAAAGTGCTCCTTCTAGCGGTGCGTATGTTATTCTGTACTGGATGTCAGCTGATATGACATCGCTCCAGTCTAGCGACAGGGAGTACGGTGTGCGCTGGGTTATGACAACGTCCGTCACTGGTAGTGGAGCTGCATTAGGATGAAATCATCATAATGAAATCATTATAGAATCGCTCTATTTATATAATGCAATCGTTAAACAATGACATTAATAATGACATTAAATAATCACTATAACTCATGAATCATTATAGAATCACTCTTTTTATATAATGCAATCGTTAAACAATGACATTAAATAATCACAATAAATAATCACTATAACTATAATCACAAGATATACATTGATAAAATCGCAATAAGGCCGTGAGAGTCCTTCTATAGGTTTGATTACAGCATGTATATCAGGTTTTAGTGCTCAGTTCTGCTGCAAAATTGTAAATGAATCCAGTAAATTTAAGTTACATTAATCAACAGTTATTCCATAAAAAACAGTGTAGTATTAAAGACCGCCTATTAAAGGGCGAAACAAAAATTTGTCTATAGTGACAGTGCATTTTGATGTTCTAAAACCTGTATAGAAAAGACATCTGTCTACAAAGGCCATTTTTCGGCTTTTGGGTGTCCTTATATAGACAGGTTTGACTATGTTATGATCGATCTTACGGGTTCTAAATGATATTCTCCCAAAGCCGTCATCGGTCTGCAAGCCGTTCAGCATCGTCGCCACGTACACGTTGTACAGCTGTCCAGGCTCAAGGCCGTAGATGAGCAGAGATCCTTCCTGTGCTCCGTTCAAGGAGCTTAGCGAGATGATGCGCGGAGACTCCTGAGCGTTAGGATTAGTAGGGTCATAAGGATCATAGGTGACTTGGAATTGGTTGAAGTCGCCGGCCGTGGATACGGCCCAGAGGACAGTGAAATGAGTTCTGGTGTAACCAGCAGCAATGTCCATCCCGATGGTGGTTCCTACATGTAGACAACAACAAGACATCACTATTAACTTTTCTTTGCCAAGCATGCAGATCTGCACAAATTAATACTGTGCTCATCTCTATCATAGTTAATAAATACTCCTGATGCTTCACTGCTATTACCCCTCCTTTAGCTTGGCTGATCTTACAGTGCTCTAGCTAGCATTTCAAAGAAATACTGGAAACCCATTTACTTCAGCTGGGTAGAAAGTGGCCATTATAGATTAATGCCAGAGGACATTTGTGCTGTACATTTTGCTCCATAGTCTAGGGACTTATGTGATAGAACATGACACCTCCAATTAAAAAAAGAATTGCTTCAAGCAACACAAAATCTTTGCAAAATTACCAATTCCTGGTCTTGGTAAAATGATTAGCTACATGTAAACCCTCTTAACCTATGTTAATTTGGAGTAAACTCACTTCCTGTGGTCTAAAGTGTGTCCCATGATTAATGCCATGAGGCACAGGGATATCATTTGGGTGGCACTGCGTTGAAACAACATTGATGCGAGCTCATAGGTAATAATTAAACTTCACGTGTCTTGACAGGAAATTATTTTCCTCCAATATGCTCTTTAATCCTTAACTGTTTGATATATTGTACTGTGTAGGAGTTGATTTTTAACAATATCAGATGATTAGCTTTTGTATGAGTCCTCTATCAGCTGTTTCCTGGGTGAACCCAATAATTATTATTAATTTTATAACTTCTGAAGATTTGGAAGGAAGGAGAAGAATCGGGATAACTCTACTCACCACTCCCTCTCGTTACTGGTTCGCTGACTAGGTCCGCTACAAGAGCATACACATTAAATGTATATGTGGTTCCTGGGAGAAGATTTGTGACCGTTAGAGTCTGGGTGATTTGTCCATTATCCGTTATGGTATGGGGAGATGCAGGACTACCATCAGAGGATGGGGAGTACGTAACTCTATAGCTGCCCACACCACCTGTAAGAGGGCGCTCCCAGCCGATGCTGATGGCATTCGTAGTAATCGTATTGAAGAGCAGATTCCTCGGCATGTCAGGCTCTGTATCAGGGAGATATATTTATACAATTTCAATTCCAATAATTTCAATGTCAATTTATTGTCCATTTAAATTTGCTTTGCTCACAATTCACATACATGTAAAGAACTACAATGTATCTAGAGTTATGTGAAATGACTGACCAATTATAATCTACTTCCGCTGGTTGGTGATTCCATGCAATGTGTACCATACGGCATAATTATAACTGTTTTCCAATTTCTTTCATTGACAGTGATAAAATCTCTTGACACGACGATAGAATGTTAGTATTTTAGACCAACCATCCATTATTCAATGTTCATATCAAGTTTTTGTATGAAATAAATGGGGAGAAAAGGTCATATGGGACACATTGCAGGGGGTCAGCCTATCAAACATAGTTATGCAAGAAGCTGATCTTACTTGTATATTGTTCTCTTTCTCTCCTTTGAGTTCCCTGAGGTTCCACGAAGAAGGTGTAGCTAGTGCTTGGTATCAGATTGGTGAAGGTGTACTCAGCTTCCTCAGGTGAGTTGGCTGTCACAGTTTGTTGTGCTTGGGTCCCACCTCCTACAGTGTACCTATAATAATCATCATTATTAATAATAATTATGATCATAATGATGATGATAAACATAATAACAATAATACAGTGAAACCTGTATATAAAGACAGCTCAAGGGAAACATAAAATGTGGTCTTTATAGACATTATGTCTTTCATGTAAAGATTCCTTTGGTACAGGTTTCAACGAGAAGCCATATTCAAAGAGAAAGAATGTAGTCTTTACAGAAAGGTGGGCTCTCTCTACAGGTGGTCCCTTAAACAGGTTTGACTGTAATAATATAGTATACAATAGCCCAATTGTAACCTTCCCGAGAGCGTATAAAAACAACTATTTCTTAAAAATATTAAAGCAGTCATTAATACTTTTATATGTAAAAAAAAAAGAGTCAACTTATGACACCACCTTGGCCTTTCTCTAGTTTATCTGCATGGTTGTTTTTTATGAGTGTTTTTTATGAGAGTAGACTAGATCTAGATTCTAGTCTAAGCAAGATATTTTTGCAAGTCTAGTGTCAAACTTTGCTTACAGCAGCATCAACATGATTGTGCAGAGTCTATGCGATATTGTGTGGTGTGTATATTTGTGTATGGGTCTAATAATACCTGCCTCACAGCAAGCATGCAGT
>JARBES010000121.1:2343663-2355507 GCA_030265145.1 Strongylocentrotus pallidus
GCCAGAAGGGTGTTAGTTATAGAGTTAAAGTGTATGAGTTACCACCCTTCATCACACTCAGTAGTGGATGCAAATGTTTTTAAACAAGTAAGATTTCAGTTGTGATTTAAAGAAAGTTAAGTCTGTGATGGTTCGGAAGGTAGTGGGAAGAGAGTTCCAAAGAAGCGAAGCTGCAGATGATAACCTTTTGGATCCTTATGACTTTGTCCTGTCGCTCGTAGGTTCAATGAGGTGTTGAGATGCAGAGAGGAGGGATCGAGTGGGTACGTAAGGTGTAAAAAGTTCAGATATGTAGCTGGGACAGAGTTGATGAAGTGCCTTGAAAGTTAGAAGGGTGGGAATGATCTGCTCTTGCCTTGGTAATTGAGAAACTAGTCTGGCAGCTGAATTTTGAATTTGCTGAAGCTTGCCGATATCTTTATTGAGGAGATTGATGAGGAGACAATTACAAGAATCAAGAAGAGAGGTGACAAAGGAGTTGGTTCCTGTAGCTTAGGCGAAATTCAATATCGCATTACATCACACCCGGCATGCACCAATCAATGAATTTATAACTTTCCGTATTTGTTTAATGATTTTATAATTCTAATTATTTCCAGGTGAGGGCCTCGAAGGCGAGCTGAACGTGACAGATTTCGATTCCAACTCGATCTCAGTGGAGTGGAGCGAGGTCGTCAGCATCGAATTTGAGAACTACCGCCTCCAGGCTACACCAGAGGGCGACGGATCCCCAATTGTTGCTGTGATAGCTCCCGAGGATCCCAGGATGCATACCTTTGAGAATCTGATAGCAGGTGTTAGGTACACCATCAATAATATCCTTCAAGGCTCTGATCCAGTGGTGACTAGGACTGTGTCTCAGAGAACAAGTGAGTGATGGTTGCTCCTATTCATCCATTAACCCATTGGAAATAGAAACGGGGTTAATTGTCACTGATTTAGTAGAGGTGTCGTGGTCTAGTGGATATGTCACTGGACTTTGGATCACATGGTTCACAGTTCAAGTCCCGCCGTGGCACTAATGTCCTTTCGCAAGCCATTAATCTACATTTGCCACTCTCAAGTGAATCCAATGACCGGGGTAATAGTAATTACAATGCGAGGTGCTTAGGAACATAGTATTAAGCGCTATACAAGTCTGGGAAATAGGAAATTCAGTAGTCATTGGGTCTTATCATGCCACAGGGCTAATCCCCATTGTGCCAAGCCCCAAATCATGGAGTGCCAAGTTTATATTGAGATAATCTGATTAACGCGAGGGTTCTATGAATAGCTAGTGCAAAACACATAGCACAGTCCAATGAGCATGAACAATAACTGCTTCTACGAAAGAGTGCACGCACGCACATGGCAGCGTAGCAATAGCTTGCTCGCATGTACAAAGCACTATAACGATAGTGTGTATGCACCCTCATGGCAGGCCATGAGTTAATGTTGTTCACATAACCCCAAGTTAAAAACATGGAGCAGCCGCTTAGAACTGTATTTGATGAATCCATGGTGGGGCTCTCCAATTTCGATGTGAAGATTGTCTCAAGTTTTGGAGCAAGAGAGGAAAGGCTTGATTGCCATAACACGTCATGGTCTTGGGGCTAAATCATATGTACATATAGGTTTGGATAGAAGGTGGTAGCAAGTGTTTGTTGCTGAAGATTCAACTTCAGAAGGTAGGATAGGATAAACTTATAATTGATTTTTTTTGTTTGTGACAACAGAAAAACTTTGATGATGATTCTTCCTGTTCATCATGTTCTTTTTAATGATTTCTCTTCCCTCTCAGGACCAAATCCAGTTTCTGGACTCACTGTGGTTTCTTTGACCTCCCAATCTGTCACTGTTAGCTGGCAGCAGGCTACAGGCTCATTCAATGACTACGTTGTCACCTACACTCTCTCTGATGAACCCACTACGGTCATCTATGCGGATCGCATCCCTAGCGATGGTACCCGAGTGTCAGTCATAGATGGGTTGCTCCCTGATACATCCTACGTGGTTACTGTCTACACCAGCAGTGGAACCGACGCTGATGAGACAACAAGTACAGAAGCGTTCGTCCCGGCTACAACTAGTAAGGGTTCTCCTCTCTAAGCCCCCTTCACAATTGACGTATTAAACCGCCTAAAAACCCAATGGCCTGAATTCACAAAGGAAGTTTAAATTAACCCAATGGTTTAAACCCTCATTTACATAGCCCATGGTCTAAAATTAGCGCAAAATAAGCTTAAAATAAGCGTACATTGCCTTGCGTGCGTCTAATATTAGACATCTGACTGTTTTTCGCTTATTTTGCGCTAAGTTTAGACCATGGGTTATGTAAATGAGGGTTTAAACCATGAGTTAAATTTAAACCTCATTTGCAAGTTCGGGCCCTTGAGGTGCTAGGAAATCAATGTAGTGCACTTTACATTAATCAATGTTATAAAATACAGGAAAGTTGATCTGCTGAGAGCCCTTTGTGGTGCACATGTACTAATCTCCCCCCCCCCCCTATACCGGAACATATAAAATGGTTTTAATTTGCTTTAGCCATCTTTTAGGCGGTTTATCACTTCATCAATATTGTTATCATTATAATTAGTAGTGATATTGTCACTATCGTCATCATCAATATTATTGTTATTATCAATTTTTCTGCTTCTCTTTCAGCTGCACTCCCTCCTTGCTCCATCCAAGTGACCGAAACCACGTACACCGAGATCACCGTCCAGTGGGGAGCTTGTGCTGTGGGCGTCAATAGCTACCAGTTGACCATTGAACCCAACTCTGCCAACGCTCCACCAGGGGAGGTGCCCGTAGGTGGAGACTTTGAGTACACCTTCAACTCCTTGGTTGCTGGTCAGAGGTACATCGTCGGTATCAGAGGTACCGGCTCAACAGAACCGTACGCCACAGACTCCGTCTATACAGGTACAGTACCATTGCATACACATGAACTAATAATGATAATAGTAAAAGTAGTAACATGAACAGTAATGGTAATAGTAATAGTAATACATGTAGTAGTAGTGATAATAGTAATAGTAAATTAGTCCGCCTTCACCCCCTTGGTTCCTGGTCAGAGGTACATTGTCGGTATCAGAGGTACCGGCTCCACAGAACCGTACGCCACAGACTCCGTCTATACAGGTAGAGTACCATTGCATACACATTTGTGGTTGTTCTGTAGTATGTATTATGAGGATAAACTAATAATAATAATAGTAAAAGTAGTAACATTAATAATAATGGTAATAGTAATAGTAAATTAGTACGCCTTCACCTCCTTGGTTCCTGGCCAGAGGTACATCGTCGGTATCAGGGGTACCGGCTCCACCGAACCGTACGCCACAGACTCCGTCTACACAGGTAGAGTACTATTGCATACACATGAACTAATAATGATAATAATAAAAGTAGTAACATTAATAGTAATGGTAGTAGTAATAGTAATACATGTAATAGTAATAATAATAATAGTAGTAAATTAGTACACCTTCAACTCCTTGGTTCCCGGTCAGAGGTACATTGTCGGTATCAGAGGTACCGGCTCCACAGAACCGTACGCCACAGACTCCGTCTGCACAGGTACAGTACCATTGCATACACATTTGTGGTTGTTCTGTAGTATGTATTATGAGGATAAACTAATAATAATAGTAGTAAAAGTGGTAAAATTAATAGTAATGGTAGTAGTAATAGTAATACATGTAGGAATACATGTAGTAGTAAATTAGTACGCCTTCACCTCCTTGGTTCCCGGTCAGAGGTACATTGTTGGTATCAGAGGTACCGGCTCCACAGAACCGTACGCCACAGACTCCGTCTACACAGGTAGAGTAACATTGCATACATATATTTGTGGTTGTTCTGTAGTATGTATTATGAGGATAAACTCATAATAATAATACTAAAAGTAGTAACATTAATAGTAATGATAGTAGTAATAGTAATACATGTAGTAATAGTAGTAATAGTAAATTAGTACCTCTTCAACCCCTTGGTACCTAGTCAGAGATACATTGTCGGTATCAGAGGTATACCGGATCTACGGAACATTACGCCACGGACTCCGTCTACACAGGTACAGTACCATTGCATACACATTTGTGGTTGTTCTGTAGTATGTATTATGAGGATAAACTACTACTAATAATAATAGTAAAAGTAGTAACATTAATAGTAATGGTAGTAGTAATAGTATTACATGTCGTAGTAGTAGTAGTAGTAGTAATAATAGTAATAATAAATTAGCATGCCTTCACCTACCTCCTTGGTTCGGGGTCAGAGGTACCGGCTCCACATAACCGTAGGCCACAGACTCTACCAATACAGGTACAGCACCCTGGTTGATCTTTAGTATGTATGTATTATGAGGATAAAATGCATTTTGATAGGCTTGTTAAATATTGAACATCAAATATTCCCTGCTTGTTTGTAGTAAAGAATAGAACTATAGAACCTCGGCAGTATTTGCTCATCAAACACTATACCAGACTCAACTTTTATTACTGATTTTGTTATTGTTATTATCGTTAATATTATTGTTATCATTATTTTAAAAATCATAATCATTATTGTAACAATCATAGGTTTTTTTTCTAATCATTAATATTATTGTTGTAACTATCATTATTATTGTTATTATCATTATTAGAGCTATCATTATCATTAATATTATTAGTGTTATTATTGTTATCATTATTATCATTATAGTATTATTATTATTGATATTATTATTGTTATCATGATTGTTATTACATGTACAGATCCCAATGCGCCAGATAATCTTGTGGAAGTGGAAGTTTCAACTTCCACCCTGAAGGTTCAATGGGATCCTCCAGAGGGGGAATACGAAAGATTTGAAGTGAATCTGAATCAACAGCTTCAAGGCACTGTGAGGGGTGATCAAATCGAAACTGGAGAGCTACCCTCATTTACATTCGATGCTCTGAGGCCTGGTGAAAGCTACTCTGTAAGCATCTTTGCTGTCGTTGGAAGCGGAAACCTGGAGAAGCGAAGTCCCCCACGGCAAAATCCATTCACCACTGGTAGGTTCATTGATCAACTCGTCATGAATTACTGTTACCTGTCTTCTGAGTTTTTAATTTCGTTTGAAACCATGATTATTTGTATTGGTATAAATTCTGTTTTTTGTTTATATGTATTTGTCAGTTTTTTTTCTTCATATTCGTTATTATAAAAAAAAAATCCATCTCTTTGTGACTTAACCAAGTGCAGTGAATATCACTAATGCACGAGCTAAAAACATGTACTATTTTTTCAATAAGACAGGTCTACACTATGAATATAAAGTTGAGAAATTAACTAAATACCGAATTTAAAAAAAGCCAAGATTCATGGAGGCGGCTATTTGCTTTATTGAATGATGTTACATCATGAGTGCACACGCCCAGCCAAATTCAAGTACGATGCGCGTCTTGGTGTGCGCATAATATTGCCGTATGAAATTATATAACGAAAGCATGTAATTAACCATTGCATTACCTTTGCGTAATATTTGTTTAATATCCTCATAAAATTTTATACATGTGTTCCTTTATTTAATTTTGATATGGAATAAACTGATGATTTAAAAATTTAAAAATGTTGTTTAAATTTCTCCATTTTGAACTTAGATTCGTTGGATGCTGGTCAGCTATCGGTCATTGACTTTGACTCTTTCTCCATCACCGTGGTTTGGGGAGCAGTGGAAGACCTCACGTTTGACGAGTATATCATCCAGTTCCAGCCCCCCTCTGGGAACCCAATATACAACCAGGTCCAGAGAACTCAGCCGAGAGAAACGACGATTACTTCACTCATACCCGGTCAGCTCCAGACTATCTCGTTGATCGTGATTCAGCAGGCTGATCCAATCAGTGTAATTCAGCAGCGCACAGGTAACAGTTCTTCGTCTTCTAGGTTCTTCTGCTTTCAATCCTAAGGATTATTGCAGGATAAACTTAAAGAGTTATCATACCCTTGTAATAATTACTATTGTATGAATTATATCATTCTTAATTAATGAATGAATGATTGAACGAATGTATGAATGGATGAATGAATGAATGGATAGTTGTTACAATCATTACTATAATCATCATTTACATACCCATGTATGCGGTTATTATTATTTTTATTTTATTTTTATTTTTATTATTATTTCCACTAATTCCAATACCTGTTTTTTGTTCCTTCAGCTCCTCTTCCACCGAGGGACCTTCAAACTCAGCCCACGGTGGAGGGCTCCACGTATTCCATACTCCTGCTCTGGAGCATGCCGGTACCCTCTGCCATTGACCAGTATGAGTTGACCTACAGTCCAGCCGATGGCTTGAGTGAGTCGTTCATCGTGCTGGAGGCCAACGACGAGTTCTATACCTTCCGCGAACTCACACCCTCCACAACGTACGAGTTCAGAATGAAGACTGTGGCTGGAGAGGGCGATACACGGACGGAGAGTTCAGAGGTTCAAATGACTCAACGAACTTGTAAGTGGTCAATGCCATCCCCATCAAGAGTCCTGACGATATTTTATTATTATGTAAATTAGTACATGTTCAGACATGTGTATGTTTTACTAATTGCTGATTACACTTCCAATTGTTTGGAATATGGAGAAGACAACTGGGCAGTGAAGGAAGACCACTTGAAGAAGCTGGAAGCTGCATAGATAAGATTTCTGAGAGTGAGAGGGTAACAAGAAAAGAGAGGAGGCGAAATGATGAGGTGCAAAAGGAAGTTAAAGTGAAGTGGGATAAGGGAGAACATTAGAGAGAGGAGACTAAAATGATGTGGGCCCGTGAAGAGGATAGATGAAGATGAATCAATTAGATGAGCAGCAGAGAGAAAAGAGAAAGGAAAGAGAAAGAAAAGGATACCCAGGAAGAGGTGGATAGATAGTATTAAGGAAGACGGTGGAGAAACTGATTTAGACTTGGCTACAGGCAGGATGAGATGGAGAGTGGTCAGGAGATCTAGAGGGTGTTTCACAAAGACTTGAAGTAGAACTTAATTCTAAGTTGGACTTAAATATTATGGAGAGCCATTTGCAGCCTTATTTTGAAACGTATTAAAATAAAAAATTCAAGTATTTTAGACTTTTCTTAAATTCCACATCAAGAACATGAAATCTCCCATGATAATAGAAAATATGAATGATTTGAATCAACATTTTATGCCTTTTAAAATGACTTTTACAAAATATTTTCAAGGATGCTAATGGCTTTCCATAATTGTTAAGTCCAATTTAGAGATAAGTTCAACTTAGGATCTTTGTGAAACACCCCTTGATCCCCCACACAGGGGACCCACGGGATGATGATGAAGATGATGATTGTTTGGAATGAGTAAAGAGACCTCACTGAGTAACATAATAGTAAAGAATCTTTCCATTAACCCCATTTCTGACGACGGAGAGTCAAGCTGTTTGAAACGTCGAGCCACTCATCCTCTCCAAGCGTTATAGTTCTCCTTAGAACTATAAGCTAAGAAAGATAACAAACAGTCCTTTTCAGGACTCCTCAATCCTCTCTCTCTCTCACATGGTGCACCCGCAAACCTACTGTTTACCCCCATTTCGTTGTTGTCTTTCTTGATAGTGTCTGCGCCTCTTGGTCAGCTACTTCTGCGTAGTAAGACCACCGTTACCATCAGTGTCACGTGGGGTGTAGGAAGCACTGATATCATACCTGAGGGTAACTACGTCGTAAGAATCACTCCAGGCAACATTGCTGACGTGCTCGTCAACAACGAGGAGAGGAACGTGGACTTTACCCTTCTGAACCCGGCAACACTCTACTCCATAGGACTCATCGAGCAAGGGAATGACCTCAGCTCTATTGATGTACTAACTGGTATGCATACTCTTCTACAATATTATGATTCATCCAGTATCGTAGAAATTAATGGTCAATTATATATCTATTACTTGAAGTATATTTTAACTCACTTCTCTTTCGCCGGTTCCTACTGGCTTCTTCTGGCTGCCTGATTCCTGTTCTGTTGGATACCGTCTATTTGTTCATGTCTGCTTGTTGATCCCTGAAAAGAGAAACTTCTCAGCAGATAATTTAGCTCTTTATTAACAATTCTTTGTGTCTTAACATTTCAGAATTTTAATAATAAATATAATAAACACAGATTTATAATTTGAAATTTGATCTAGTACACTATTTTGAGGCAAGGAGGGATATTGAGAAGAATGATTTGCTTGTTACGAGAGAGGGAGAAAATGCATGTTTTAACAAATATTTAACCATCATATGATGCAAACAGACTGTAGATTTGTTTTAAATGGTTCAAATTTGACATCGATTTTGTATGTATTCTCTGCTGATACTTTTGCTGTTGATAATTCATTTTGTTTTTTATAAAATGAGATTTTGAGTGTTTTCAATCAAAAGTTTAGGAAATTTAACACTACTTGTATGATTACTATGTACTGAAAACTTGGCTAATGTTGTGCTGTTGATACATTGCTTGCATCATACATTTCATACAGGTGCCTTTGTCTGTTCCAGATGTTGACGATCAAGGCTTTCCATCTACTTCTATCTCTGGTTCTTTGTAATGTGACCTTACTTCTGTTACCCGTCAGCCCTATGAATTTATCCATGTATTTGATGTGCTGTGTCCCTCTGTTTCTCTTTCCCTCGATTTTTCCTGTCAGTATCCAGTTTTTTTATGCCCTCTCTTCTCATAATATCCCAACAAACTGTAGTTGTCGTTTTCTAATGATGTTAAGGAGGGATCTATCGACACATGCCTTATCAAGCACTTCTTTGTTTGATATTCTGTCAGTCCAAGTTATCCTAAGCATTCTTCTTCAGACCCAGATTTCTGCTGCTTGAATTCTGCTGTCCAAGTATTTATTCAACGTCCAGCTCTTGCAGCCATACATGAGGATGAACCTTTGATACCTGTACATGTAAATTGACATGTAGGTCTCCATCTTTTCTCCATAGAAATATTTGTATACCCAGTATTTACATCACTAAGATGCATTCTCCTCCATTCCGCAGACCCTGTGGCACCAAACTCCATCAGCTTTGAGTCTATCGAGTCAACGTCTGCTACCGTCACTTGGAACCGATTTGTTGGCCATGACGTGGATAATTTCGAGGTTTGGTACCGCCAAACTTCCTCTATCAATGACTATACTCTAGCTGGTGAGGTGGATGGTATAACGGAGTCAATAGCCCTGAATGGTCTGGATCCATCTGCTCTGTATGATGTTCAGATCTTTAGCAAGGTTACAAGTGGTGAACTCACATCAAGAAGCGAACCAGCTATGGATTCCTTCACCACAGGTAGACCATTAACGGAAGTTTATTATGTTATTAATTACCAATTCTTGTTGCCATCAACCTGGTAAACCTTGATAGACTTTAAATGAGGTTCCCTTTGTTCTACTTTTTTGTATGAATTTATTTAATGTATCTTGTATCATACCCCTTGATTTTGTGTGTGTATATTTCAATATTTGTATGTTTTTAAACCGAAGATTGAATACAGACTAAACTGAACAGTTCATTCTATGAGGTGACTTAACTCTTAAAGCTTGTTCACAAATGCATTATGAAATCGCGATGTTTAAATGCGTGGATTTCTCAAGCCATCTAACATTGAAAAGATCAATCCTTTTTATTACATCAAACAATTATGACACCGAACACATACCATAAACTCTGTATGCTTATCATGTTGATGACACATTTTTCCTCTTTTCCCCCCTTTGTTTTAATAGGTGCCCTTCGAGAGGGCGTGATTGAATTCCGGGATAAGACTACCACCCTTATTGAGGTTCTCTTTGGAACAGCGCCTCTCAGCTCTGGTGTCGTTCAGTACGGGGTCACCCTCTCATCAGAGGAAGGAGCCCCTACTGTGAGTACCCCACACTATCTTTGGTGCCCCCACGCTATCTTGGGTGCCCCCACGCTATCTTGGGTTCCCCCACGCTATCTTGGGTTCCCCCACGCTATCTTGGGTGCCCCCACGCTATCTTTGGTGCCCCCACGCAATCTTGGGTTCCCCCACGCTATTTTGGGTGCTCCCACGTTTTCTGCAGTGCCAATTTCTCCAGGCTTTGTTTCGTCACAGATAGATGTATAGGGTTAACATTTTGTAGTTTGGCTTAATAGCTTCTGATATCAGTGCCCTACAAAAATCTGCAAGATGTATGAGTAGAAAGGGCCCAATTTCTGCACACACTGCATCCATTTTGTTTTTGTCAGGAATTTTACGAAGGAAAATCAGCTTTTAAATCCTGTAATTGGCAACATGATGAGAGAATCAGAATCAATTTTTTCCAATCACAATTTGCTATTTTTTAACTTTTCATCAACATGTGGAAAGTGAAAAAATGAACCCCCTTTTGTGGACTAACAACAACATTTTCCACTATCTGTGACCCTTTTACAAAATGGCCTGTATAAATACCCCCAATTTAGCTTATCAAGTACAAAGTCACAAAAGTACCACTTTCTCGCGTAAATAAATTGGCCCTAAATAATATGAGTCGCAGTCCCTCTTTGAAATACATGATCCTTCTGGGGGAAATATCTTAATTTTTGAAACAAAACGTACCCCTTTTTGCAAAAACCATGAACATCCTCCTAAATTATAGTTTTGTGACATTTCTAACTATCATGCATACACCTCCCTCCAGTGTACCACAAAGTGCCATTTTTTGGCCACTGAGCTGGCAGACCCCATTTTTAGTGTCTAGTATTAATAATAATAATAGCTAGTTCTTACATAGCACTTTTCAGGACCAAAGGCTTTCTCAAAGTGCTTTACAGATATATACATTATTCCCCCGTATACACATTCTTCACTCCCTGAGGAGCATGCCAGTCAGGCGTCATTTTTACAAGCGCACACTTGCTAATCTAAGCACATTAGCTTTCGCATCCTACCAGGTACCCATTTAACACCTGGGTGGAGAGTGGCAAATGTAGATCAATGTCTTGCCAAAGGACATTAGTGCCATGGTGATTGATCCTCAGTCCGGTGACATATCCACTTGTCCACGACACCTCTATTCTTATACTGTGCTTCTGATCTTCTTTGTTTCCAGACCCAGAATGTTGCCCCTACTTCAGAGCCCTTCTCTGTTGTGATGTTTGATCGATTAACACAAGGCAGGCTGTACACTGTAAGCCTTCAGGCTTTTGGAATTACGAGCAATTATCCAACTAAAGATGTCAGAACATGTAAGTTTATAGCAACCATTTACATACATGTTTATTTTGTTCACAAGCATTTTGAATTTATCCCAAACATTTTGAATTATTCTAGTACAAACCTGTTAAACTTATCACAAACATATAACACAATGTAAAATTATTAGCCATATCCATACATTTTAGGATGAGTTGAAAAGCAGGCATTGTAAAATGCTCTTAATAGTTGTTATGCCATTATGTATACATCTATTTCATGAGTATTTTTTCTTCAAAAACAGATGATGAATAAACAGAAGAAAATATGTGTTACTGTGAATTAAATTGACTTGAATCTGTTATATTTCAATATAGTTCCTGCTCCTGTTGGTGGACTTTTCCCCATCCTGATTGGAACCACCTATGTATTATTCACATGGGCACTTCCTATTGGAGACTATGACAGCTATGAGTTATCCTACTTGAAGGGTACCGCCAGAGAGGAGAAAATCATCTCGGCTTCAGAGACCAATGTCAGGGTAGAGTTCCTTGACCCGAACACAATGTACACGTTCAACATGGTAACATTGTCTGCTGCCCTCAAGAGTGAGGCCAGCGACCAGTTATTTACTACAAGTAAGTAACAGTCAAATTGAAATATTTTCCATGATGTACACGTTCATTGTTCTAATTATTATCT
>JARBES010000121.1:3354658-3367560 GCA_030265145.1 Strongylocentrotus pallidus
AGACTATTTACCGGTATAGGCGGGTATGAGGGCACTTTTCAAAAGACTATTGAATGGTAGGCAGGTATGAGGGCATGGCTAAAATCATGACTGCAATTTCGACTAATCAGATGGCTAGATTTCTAAAGAGAGGTATATAATAAAAACTATATCCCAGAGGTGATCTTATAGAAACATTTCATTTTTCTACCATCGATGTTTGACTTTTTTTCCTTACAGACACGCAATCCTATGTCCTGAATTTCCACGGCAGAGTCACGCAAGCCTCCGTCAAGAACTTTCAGATCGTCCATGACAATGACCGTGAGTTTCCGAACAAAAACAATAATAACAACAACAACAAATAAGAAAATTGGGCGTAATTCTAGAAACTAATTCATTATTCTAGTGTTTGGACATGTCATTGGTTTTTGTCTTTTCAATGGTGGTTAGGTATGGGGATAATTAAAATGGACATGTATTTGTAGTGTTTAGTCCATCAGGGCCCTGTGTTACTAAGAGTTGCGATTGATCCAAATCAATTGCAAGTCCTCTTATCAATCGCAAGTTTGCAATCTCTTATGTACATAGTTGCGATTAATATTAACTCTTTGTAAGACAGGGCCCAGATTTGAAAAGGTATGGTTTTCAAGGAAGGGAGTGAGGGCTGAAATAATGTCACAACTGCTCCAATGGGAACTCTGAAGAGGCAAACGTGTATCAGAGGCTGTTCAGCAGTGACTTACGTAAATCAATTAGAGAAAAACTCTTGTACGAGGAGCTCCAAAAGATCACAGAGAATAGAACCAAGTGAAGTCATTGTGAGCATGCTCAACTCAGTATTTTGGATGGGTAGCAAGTCAAGTTGATTGACAGTACAAATTATGGAGATTTTTTTAAGATTATTTTCACGTGTTTATTAATGCAGCATTCCAATATGCTTCAAAACCATCTTTGAATTAAAACCATATGAGATATGATATAGTAATGAACACAATGAATTTAAAGGGATTGGGTAACTTATGTCTCATATTCTAAAACAAAATTCTGGATTTAGCTCATGCTGCAATGATAATTATAAACCTTTAGGCAAGTCAGGAACCTCATTACTTTTACAAGCTGATCGGCTGTCTGATTATCAAGATATTTATGATTGGAAATCGAAACCAAATTTTGCGTTTGCCTAACGATTTTCATAACACTACAGTCTATTGGGGAAAATGAGTATGGTAAAACCGGTCACTCAAAGATTTTTACTTTTTTGAGGCACTTCTTGATCATTTTGAAGCGCGATTTTGTTGTTGTTAGGGCTTAAATATTACACCATATCACAGACACTGATAACACGTAGGGCCGTGCATCTCAGATTTAACATTGTTAAACTATGCCTTTGAGCAACCAAATAATCTATGTTTCTTTTTTTTCCTCCACCCTCAGTGGACTACATCATCATGCAGTTTGGGCGTGTGGGTGAGGAGGTATTCACTATGGATTACAGCTACCCTCTCTGTGCAGTGCAGGCGTTTGGTATCACGCTAAGTAGCTTCGACCACAAGCTGGCTTGTGAATGAACACTGCCCCCTCCCCCTTCCCCTCCCCTCCCCTCCCCCGTCCTGCCTTCAAGACCACAAAAGTCGACTTTTCTGCACTACCACGAAACCTGGAAACTGCCACCTGCATCAACTATCGTGAGGGGTCTGAATTTACGAAAATCTCATACCACTGATGTAACTAACTGAATATCAACTGGCAACACTGCATTTTGTTATGCAAGTCGCGAACGTTTCATGTTGTAGAGTATTCTGTGCCATGTTTGCAATCTTGGATATTTCACGTTATGAGAAGAAACTTGATAGTTTTGTGTTTGCAACCACATCTCATGTACCAGTACAAGATCTGGAGGGTGTTTCACAAAGATCCTAAGTTGAACTTATCTCTGAGTTGGACTTAAAAAAAATTGAAAAGCCATTAGCATCTTTGAAAATATTTTGTAAAAGTTATTTTAAAAGGCACAAATTGTTAATTCAAATCATTCATATTTTCTGTTATCAAGAAGATTTCATGTTCTTGATGTGTAATTTATGAAAAGTCTAAAATAATTAAATTTTCTATTTTAATATATTTTAATTTAAGGCTACAAATGGCTCTCCCTAATATTTAAGTCCAACTGAAGTTAAGTTCAACTTAGGATCTTTGTGAAACACCCCCATGGTTGTAAGGTTCAATCCATAAAAGAAAATCAGCGGTGCAGAAATATCAACATTTACTTGGCCTTTGCCTTTTTCCCCATAGATCCCTTTGAATGAAGTTAAATTTTGTCTCACTGAGCCAGAAAGGTGTTACCTTTATATTATTGTAGACAGAGTTAACACCCTTCTTGCTCTTAGTAGATAATAAATGAATTTTGAATTTCTTTTATCTCACATTCACATTGGGCCAATCAGGAGCTCGTATCACAGAGCTTAGATGTGATTGGTCACATGAAGGTCACATGATTATAGGCAGTTGGTCGTGATCTTAAATCTGTTTTATGAAATATTTGTACAAATTTGGTAATCGAGTATATCCTCTTTAAACATATAAAAAGCCTGCCGTTCACTTTAGACCAATGAGTTTATGTGCCATTTTTAACTGTGGAAAACTACTGATGTAAAAAATGTGTAGTCTTATTCCTGACTGCGGTGATTAATCTTGAATGACCAAAGGAATGCCTATGGTCTGTTTGAACTTTGAAGATAATTGTCAAAGTCTTGTACTACAGTCAATGTCACCTTATTCATTTCTTTCAGTACTACGCGTGGAAGAAACAATTTTTGTTTTTGTCCAGCAGTTGTGTTTCTTACTGGGGAGTGTACAGAGTTTGTAAAAAGAAAGAAAGAAAAAGATAATATTATGCCAGATATATAATCTTAGAGTACTTACAAGAGAGACGAACTACGTGGATCGGAAGAAGGATATAGTTTTAACGTGTGTGTGTGTGTGTCGATGTTGTTTATATTGTATCAACAAATTTCTATTTTGAAACTTGTACAAATTGATTGCATAACTGATTTTTATGGAAACACTGCTAGAATGAAAAGAAGAGAAGGTTTTTGTGACATTTTTTTAGAAAATCTTCATAGATCGTAGAGATTATTTTGTTGTTGTGTGTCAGTGTATTTTTTAAAAACCATGTGTCTTTTCTGAATTACTGTCAAGTGT
The DNA here is from genome assembly GCA_030265145.1 of Strongylocentrotus pallidus. Taxonomy (NCBI): domain Eukaryota; kingdom Metazoa; phylum Echinodermata; class Echinoidea; order Camarodonta; family Strongylocentrotidae; genus Strongylocentrotus; species Strongylocentrotus pallidus. Next base: position 3,357,839 of record JARBES010000121.1, read on the forward strand.
CAAACAAGATTTGTATACCCAAGCACACACTTTATTGTGGGGTCTTCATTGAAAACTTCTTAAAGTTTGATATTCATGATCTGTCTTTAATGGTGGTATAGAGTAATTATCCATGGCTGGAAAATATTTATTTGTTTTATTGCAAATGGCACTACTTACTAGACACATACACACACATAAAGTACAGTGTAGTTTGAAAAGTAACATGCATGATGCAAAATTGATATGACATATTTTGCCGTAGGCATACACAACTTTCAAATTTTGCACTACCTGAGAGTTGGAAGGAAAATTCTATGGTATTCATAAGGTGAACAAATAAATATAGATATATCATTGAGTCACCTATTGTAAAGGATGTTGCCAAATATTTTGGAAAATTAAGACTAAGTGGGCATTAACATTTTTCTCAGTTAATTCATGGAAAAGTATTTTATGAAGGGCTTCATTGTTAACATATTTTTCGCTGATACCGGTTATCTACTTCGGACTACATAATGATGTATCTGAAAATGAAAGGGTATGCATAAATATGATTTGTAAGGTTTTTGACTGTTCAACATCATAGTTCAGCGAAGATATCAATCAAGGCATGGACCACATTCTCCCAACTGCCGGGTACGCATAAATATGATACAGCAGAACAAACATCAATGTATTTTGAAAAAACATTAATTCAAACATGTATTGCCAATTTGAATATTTTAAGGCTTATTTTCTCATTTAGTGAACCACATTCCTTTCTGCATCATGGATGGAGTCTTAATGTGTACTTACTCTTGCTGCTTCACGTAATGTACGTTATGTGATTTGTACTTTCTGAAATGAAAATTTGAAGTACTAAAGAAAAAATAATGATTCAATCTTTGTATTCATCGGTTCAAAAGTTACTTTTTAAAGACTTAAATGTCTGACCTATTCGGAATCCTCAAAATTTAATCTAATGGAATTTAATTGAAAAGTGGATTCTTAACTTAAGTATCTTATAGCTGAATGACTACATTTAACTATTGTAATTGAATTTCCATTGTATTTGTGCTCCCTTTTGTTTTAAGATAGCAGAAATGAATGAATTTCAGCTATGACAGATAAACCTGTGTTTACATAATAGACAGGTATCGGTGATCAGCTATGTACAAGCACAGTAATCGTGCTGCAGATCTTTATACTCTCATACTTGTGTCTATTCTTACCGTCCATTCTTATTATCATATTCTTAGCCATGTCTTGTGATTAGTATTACAACCAAATTCACTAATACCTTGAAAATGTTGTGCTTTTTACAATTTTCTAGTTTAATAGAGGTATAATTTTTGTACATCTGCACTTCTGTGTGAAGGCTTTGATTTATTATACAACCTTGGACATTATATTCGGGAAGAACTTTTGATTATAATTTATATATTTCAGCGGTGTACTAATCACATGTTAACCTTGATGTAAATTGAAATCGTAGGATAGAATGTAGATATATTGTGTGTTTTCTTTGAATCAGTCGAGAGAACTATTATGGTGGTTATCGATAATGTTTAATTTTAAATTAATATCTTTCAAAAAACATGCAAGATTGAGATTGCTATGATGGACCTCAATGCAGTGGAAGAAAAGTGTGTTTCTCATCACAACTTAAAGGGAGTGTAGCATGACCCAGCCGCCGGTAGCGCATTTCATGCCTGCAGATTTGACCAATCAGAAGCCCAGAATCTGCATATGCGGTATATACAGTTAAAAAGACTATCCCACTTCGAGTGCAACTATGTCGGGTCGCTCTCAAAATGAGGAGTGGTATTTCAAAAGTAAATAAATACATAATTTCACATCAAACTGCTAGCCAACATCTGTTTCTCTCTCATAAATTGCTTGTCGCATCCGCCTATCGAAAACTGACGGTAGGATTACATACCCACATGTGATGTTAGACTCTGACAAGATAAGTGTTTGGTAAAGATTAGGTTACATGTGTGTTTGATTCAATATGTGTCTTTTTTGTAATCTGGATTATATTCCCTACATTATTTGCAAAAATAGTTGCACCTACCAGTGAAACATACACTGTAAAACATACACTGTAAAACATACACTGTGAAACATACATCGTGAAACATACACTGTGTAACATACACAGTGTAACATACACCATCATTCTCTCTCAATCTGCAATCAGTATAATGGGAGTTTGATATTTACATTGTGGCATCTGAAGGCTTATACAAATACATATTAATCACATGAGATACATTAAAACTCGAGTCTATATGCTCAGTCTGGCCTGAATTTGATTTGGACTGGATTCACGTTACACTAATTCAACTTGTTCCACTTCGATTCATCATAATTCAACATATATTCAATTCAGTTTTATACAATTATATTCTACTAACACTTGTGTTTACAATCAATCTTTATTATTCCAGTTCAACTTGTCTTATAATAACTTATACTAATTTCAGTGTGTTATAACTGTTATTTTAGTCATATTTTACATCATATCTCTTTCCTGAAAATTACTTTGTTCCTGAATTGAATTCCTGACAAAATGTATCACCCAAATCCTTCTGCTAGACTGCCATTAATGATTTTCTAAGCCTGAAAAATAAACACATTACATACATACATGTAACATCTACAGAAGCAAATAGATATTGTTAACTGTATATCAACCCGGTTGCAACTATTGGACAGAAGTATTGCTTGGATATTGATAATTTCTTGATCAGAAGCGTGTAGTTGTTGAAGTGAATATAAACTGTGTATGAAAATACTACTATCATTTGTTCTCTCTTTGTCTCTCTTGGTTAGGTTTACTTCAAACTTGTTTTATTCTTGTATTATTTCATTTAATTATTGTTGGTTTTCTTATTTGTAATCACTGATTCGTTTTGTGTGTCGATTTTCTTCAATTCATAAACCTTGACTTTGTAAAAAGAAATGAAATCTTGATGAAGACAAAATGTGTGCACCTTGATTTTATGAGCTCTTTGTAAAATGCTCAAACATTCACTTGCAAGTACTTGTAAATGTAAATCGATTGAAATGATGTGTATGAATTACAGATATGAATTCCCTCAGGGTTCTCACGGAGAAAAACAATTCTTCTGGAAAGTCATGGAAAATGGAGAGAAATCAAATCTCCCAAAGTCATTGAAACTCTTAGAAATCAATTGTGGGTGTGGGCCATGGGTGGTTGTGGCAGCCTTCTAGTTTGAACTGGCAAAGGGCGTGGCATATTCGCACACCCCTTGGATGTCGCAACCAGTACCAAAATGGTTCTTGTCTAGTCATGGAAACAGGGAAAAAATAGGTCATGGAAAGTTATGGAATTTGATTTGATTCTAAAATTTCTATGGGAGACCTGTCACTACAAGTACTTACACATATAGTTATGGATACACTGCAAGTTCATATATGTGTACATTTAAGTGTCATGTTTTATAGTTTCAAGTACACACCAATACATGGACATTAATTGTACTTGTAAATCTAATAGGAATGATGTTGTACCATGATTGCATATGTTACAGACTTGAGTTGAAATCAAGTTCTTGGCTTAATCATTGCCTAGGCTTTTCAAGTTGGAATAAACCCTCGCATAGATCGACCCAATTCTTTCATTGCGTATCACCTCTGTACAATTGAGGCTTGTTCAGACAGGCGGTAAACCATGTTTTTTTAATGTGTAAGTGAATGGCAACTGCGAACAACAAAGAACTTGGGCGTATTCACTAAGCTCTGTGTTTATAAGATACAGAAACGTGAAGCGTACAATATTTTTCGTCATTTGAAAAATGATGTTTTTTAATGTTTTGCAGCGTCATGTTTGAATGAGCCCTCAAACAGCTTCTTTGTGTATTGTTTGGTTAATAAAGCTATCAATGCCTTGACGTACATAAATTTATAATGTTTTCTTAAATAATAAGTAATTACTGTACTATACATCTTGATCTTGCTAGCTGTTTGAACCATTAAAGGGGTTACGCTTTGGAGAGGATTGGATCAATTTCTAATACTAAGAGCTCGTAGTTTTCATCATAATTATTGAAAGAAAAATATTACTGATTTGTATTCAAATTTGAAAGCCACATATACAACAATTCAATTTCTAATACTAAGAGCTCGTAGTTTTCATCATAATTATTGAAAGAAAAATATTACTAATTTGTATTCACATTTGAAAGCCATACACAACACGAAGTAGAAGTGTACAATGAAGTGATCGATTTGGCTAAGTACTTGAGTGTTTTATTTGAGAATTCATGTATGATATGTTTATAACAGTGCCTCGGTATTCATGTAATAATGTGTATGGAAAGCTAAATGTTGGATCTGAAACTGCATTTATACACAATCGTAATAAACCTGTTTCTAAGTTATGGATGGAGTGCAGTAATGTCCCGAAACTATTATTGTAGTCTTTTTGTGCATTATACGTAATATATTGAGGTGCCGTCTGGATATGATATAAATCAGATCATTTGAAATTAAATTGTATTCATAATAGTAAGCTTTGTCTTGATTTGAATGATTTATACTCAGAATTGTTTGCATTTAGAGAAAAATATGATATTTATAGAGTCAAAGTAATATACCCAGAATTATACAGTGTATTTCTGTGCGTGATACATCTAGGTATAAAATGGGTGGTTATACAAATCTTATGTTTACTGTGCACTTTCATTGACTTTCATCGTTTCTTTTACCTTTAAAAATGACAATGTAATAAAATAATAAAATAAAAGATATCTAAGAATTTTCTGGCATTGACTTAGTTTGTAGGTCAACCAATGAATTTGGGCATGACAAAAAATGCCTTTTGCTGCTATAACAGCAGATAAGATAGAGTCATGTAAACAGTTTGATTTTTGCCAAAAGAATAGCAAACTTCTGTAACTTCTGTACTCTGAGTTGCGTGCATTCATGTTGGATAAGTTTAACCCTGCAAGAACTTTTTAATTGCATTATACACAGATATTTATGCAGTGGTCGTAATACGTGTAAGATGTACCGGTCAACACTTGGACACCAATTTTAGGATACATGTATGAGTATGCAACAAAAACAACATTTTAATCCAGAGACAAAAATTGGATGTTACGGAACATCCTTTGAAAAATGTTGCCAAACAGCTTTAATGCCAGCTGACTAGTGAATCAGATACTTTAATTTTTTAAGGAACTCCATGTGCATTGGGTAGAAAAATGTGTTCCATGAAGTACCTGCAATTGTTTTGGATGACTTCAAAAGCTGATCTGCTTCTACATTATAGTATACAGTGAAACCCACTGCATTTTCACGATCCGACCACCATCATATTTTTTGAGAATTGGCATTAGATATGAACATTTAAACATTGACAATCTTCCTCATTGAGGTTTTTAATGTTGGTATTGGTACTAAGATCTAAACTCCTTTTATTGGAGGCCTTGAAATAGGGATAAGTACCCTGTTTCCTCAAAGTTATCTTTGACGCGATCTGTCACATTTCTATGACAAATTTCCTCACAGTCAATCGTCATGATTTCAGTTGCTTATAACAATTATTGTTACTGGTTATTGATAGCAAGCTTTTTTGAAACAGGGCCCTGCAATGTACCAATGTGTGATGAGTTACATAACTGGTCACATGTTCAATTTCAATTTTAGTATACCGTACATTTAAGTACCGGAATTCAAAACGCAACCTGGGCCCCATTTCACAAAACTAGTCATCAGTGACAAATGACAGTTTTTGTTATAAATAAGCCAGTGAAATCCTTGGTTCTGATTGGTTATCAGCAGATTTGTCACTGGATTTTTGTCATTTGTCATTGAAAAAAGGCTTTGTGAAATGGGTCCCAGGACTTATTTCCATACTGCTTGTCAAATCTCAATGCCATTTTAGTGCTTTCCACAAAATCGGCTTTTATTTATCATACCATATGGTTGCAGTGAGTTTCAGTTTAGTATGCAACTTATTGGCTTTGTACTTTTTCAGCCATTCACTGTCTAATTAACTCTATGCTCTGATCTGTTTGCACTGTATTGTATTGATCTTGTGTGTAAACCACTCATTCATTAAGATCCACTATAAATGTATAATTATGATTGATATAAAAAAAAACACTAAGTTTTGTTTCTTTTTTTCTGGCGTTTGTGTGCCGTACAATTGGGTGTGAGAATGATCGATCATGAATGTGATATCCTATTATCTTTTTCTCGTTTTATAATCTCTCTCTGATATTTCTCTTTCATGTTCTCTTCTACACTTCTCTCAAAGTCCAATATAAATCTATCTCTCAATTCTTAAAGTCTTTCTCCTCTGTCAACTTTGTATGCCTCCGCCAACCGAAGGTGGTACCAGAGGCATTGTTTCCAGGTTGTCCGTCCCGCTTTCTCTTTAACGCGATATCTCAAGAACTACTTGAGAAATGAACTTTAAACGTTATGATAGTATGTAACGTCACCATAGGAAGATAATCTGATTAGGTTTTGAAGTAACCTAAGTCAAAGGTTACAGAGGTCTATTTCTGAAATTGCAGGATCTAGCATCGCTATTGCGATATCTCGAGAAACACAAGAGAAACACAAGAGATGGGCTTCTTGCTTTCATTGGGATATGTCGCAAAGAAATTCAATCCATTTCCTATACTGAATTTAGGGCATATAGGAGACAGTTGCACTTGTCCCGTTTCATTCTTCTTTCTGTCACATCTCTTTCATTTCTCCAACATCTTAGTTACTTTCTCTTTCTGCCTTTCCCTGACTTTTCATCATCATATGTTAAAGTCAGCAGTTTTATTCTTACAAGGTGTAACCGACTTTCGTGCCATAATGACACTCCCTCTCTTCATTTCTTCTTGTCTTCTTTATTTAGACCAACCTTATCGCTTTCTTTCTTCACCATATTTTTCCATAAAGTCTTCCGCCTTCATTTCCCTCTTATGCCATCCACTTCCAGATCCCACTCTTATTACAGGTCATCATCTTCCCTTCCATCTCAATCCACGTCTCTTTACCACTTCCACCATAGTCTCTTCCAGACCCAACCTTTCCATGAGCTCCCTTGCGTTCTTTCTATCAGACAGGTTGACACCACACATCTTCCATATACATTCTTCCAATGTCCTTGCATTCCAATTTTATGAACCATAATACATGGCTGTTCCAACACATCCATTCTTTTTTATTCTCCTTAAAGATAAAGTTGAGTTCTGGTCATGCGATTGTATTGTGAAAGAAACGGTGTGGAATCCATCAGAAAAGGTTGATCATCCAGCATATAAGTATTGGTGTGTACTGCAAGGTTCTGGAATCATCAAAATAATAAGAAATTTGACCCAGTCTTGGTAAAGTTTCAAGCACTGTACACAGAAAGATGAATATGGGACTACAGGAACATGTGGCATAAAAATCTGTCCCGATTTGTATGATGTTACATGCCATATTTAGAATATGGAGGTATTTGAAGAGCCACGTTTTTCAGGGAACATTTTTTATCTGATGTTCTTCCACACTTGCATAATACAATAACGCTCACAAATTACTTTTCACCTCTTCCCAGAACTCAACCTTCTCTTTAAATCTATAAGAATATAGTCTCATTCCAAAGAAGTGGTCATTGAAAGAAAATGTCATATTTAATGCTACTCGATAGATCAAGTACATTTGAAAGCATCCATGCAAGGAATTTCAATTTCATGAAAACCTGAATTCAAAATTCATGATTAATTTACTATTCAAAGTTAAAATATCATGACAAATCATCATTTCAAGGAAACAACTCAAAATCAAGAAAGTTATCAGTATCATTTGAATCTTCTTGCCTACCACTTCTTACATTATACGGACATCTTCATATATATGTTTCAAATTCAGAGGGAAAATAAATTATTAATATCTAGGTGCAAAGTATATTAATTCTATTTCTACACAGCATAAGTTAGTTACAAACAGTGAAGTATCACAAAAGAATATAATGGTGTTACTAATAAAATCATTTGGAGTATAAACTTTTAATACTAGATTCTCACAATTTCAGCCATTTTTACATGTCGTGTATTTCATATCATAATTCAGTCTGAATACATTATTGAAGTCTGTTTCCCATGGGGGGGGGGGCATATACAGTGAAACCTGAATATAAAGACCACTCAAGGAGATAAGAAAAGCTGTCTTTATAAGCAGGTGGTCTTTATGGACAGGTTCCTTTTAAGAAAAATTCAATTAGAATCTCTGCTCAAGAAAAGCAAAAATGAGGTCTGTATAGACTATTTGTCTTCCTATACAGGTTGTCGCTTAAGTAGGCTCGACTCTTCTCTGATATTTTACAATAGTTTTAAACATTAAATATGCATTTTGTCTCCTCTTCCTTTCCTTTCCTTTCCTTTCCGCTTCCTCTTTCTTCATGATTATTATTCACTAAAAAATATTCATAATAGGTATGTCCTCATCAGCTCGAGATTGCCAAATAGTCTGCTATTTCTGTTTTCGGAAATAATCCTGAAGTTACAAAATTAATCACGTCTTCATCAGCTCAAGACTTGACCTCGAAATTTGAAACTCTAGCTCGAGAAATTAGCTCAAGATATTTTGCTCAGCGTTTGCGCATAGTGCGAGTCTTCAGGCTGGTGAAGTCACAACCGACAAATAGCGGGATATTTTGCAAACTAGCCAAAGATATCTTGGGACAATTATCTCGACCAAATATCCCGCTAATTCCAACTTCGGGCTGATGAAGACGCAAATTAACTGGATAATTTGCAATCGGGAAAGTTAAAATAGCAGGTTATTTGGCAATCTCGTGCTAATGAGGACAGGCCTATTAAGAGCACCAATATCTAATCTTGTCAACAGATTCACCATGAAAACAGCAACTTTGAAAGAGACCCTACTTACACACGCAAAATATAAAAAAATAGAACAATAATAATAATAATAAACAATGCAATGAAGTCCAAGAGATATTTGAAGAGTAATAAACTTCTTTCTTACATTAATGTCCTAAACTCGGGCAATACAATGATGAATGTTGTGTATTGGAAATGGCATTTACTTCCAGATATGAACACTTGGAAACATGATGTACATGTTTGTTACAAAGAGATCACAGAATTCACAATTCTCTACATTTAACTTTGGTCGCTTTAATACCTCCACATATTCAGTTCAACTGAACATAAGGAAGACTGGAATCAGGGTTTCTAAATGACTCTATGGCCCGAATTCACAACAGAGGTTTGTCGACAAACCTTGGTTTTCGTGCATCAAATGACGCGTTTCGTCGCGTTTTTACAAACCAGGTTTGTAAAAATCGAGTAAAACGCGTCATATGACGTACGAAAACCACGGTTTGTCGACAAACCTCCGTTGTGAATTCGGGCCTATGAGTGCGGTGTCGGGGTTTGAACCCACGACCTTTACATTTCTAGTCAGGTGAAAACACCCCCACCTAATTGCACAGAAGAACGTTATAGAATGGCAGCTGCTGAACAAAGATTATATATTTTAATGCACTGGGGTAAGAACTATATACATGTACTGTACATGCACTCTTGCAACAAATATACTCTTCAATGTTTCATATAAAAGTATTATACACTGCTTAGAGCAGGTACGGTCCTCATTATCGCCACTTGAAAAATAATTTCATAACTATTTCTCAGAAACATTGTAAAAAAGTAATATCACAACCAAAATTAAATATGAACTTATATCTGAACATGATATAGTTTCACTTTATCAAAAAG
>JARBES010000121.1:3568275-3578941 GCA_030265145.1 Strongylocentrotus pallidus
TTCACATGATTGGTAATAAGAGCTTCCATTTCATTTTTTGAGAGAGGGGCGTTTCCAAAACTGGTCTATACCTTTAAGCCTTCTTCTTCATTATGTCACATGATCTGTTACCTCCCAAGTCCGATGCCAGCCATCCCGAATTTTGGTCTTCCTTTTCCCCGTTTATCATCCAGTTTCCCTGTCAAGGTGTCCCTGAGCGTGTTATCCCCCTGTAAGATGTGTCTTATCCAGTGTTTCTTCTACCGGTATATAATAAATATAAGGAACTTACAAGGACTAGAAACAAAACTGCAAGAGATACTGTATCCATGGTTACTTTGGTAGTTCACAAACGTAATAAAATATTGCATAAATTGTCTGATCGAAGCCAGAAGGAAAATATTTCTGTGAAAGTATTTTAGTCAGCGTCCCTCTGGCTCCAAACAATAGAAATATCAATGTACATTATGCAATGGAAAAAAAGAAAAGAAAACACACAACATAACATGTACAAGGGATTTTAACCTGAAAGGTTACTGTATGAAGTACTTTTAATCTCTCTGTCATATTTGTGACTGATAATTGTGTGAAAAGTACTCTGTGGCAATGTACATTTAATAAAGTTAACCTTTACTTGCAATCTAAAATTGTACTTTATGAAGTTAATCTTTACTTACAATCTAAAATTGTACTTTATGAAGTTAATCTTTACTTGCAATCTAAATTGTACTTTATGAAACCACCATAATTCTACTGAGGTAATTGTTATGTAAAATTGCCAATTGCTCTGTCAGTGTGCTTCGACTTCTTCACGTAATAGATAGGTTTTAGATGAATTCTGTGAAAATTACCATGGCAACATATTTTTTCTCATCAGATAAACCTTGTACTTTCAATCTAAAATTGTGCTGTATGAAGTAGGTTATACATGTCTGGGAGCCTTACGTTAATTGCTTAAATGTCAGTATGCTTTTATCACAAAAGTCCTTGCTTTTGATCAGAAAGTGTGATTTAAGAAGCAATTTCTTGGTTATTACTAGTATGGTAATTATCATAGGTAATTGTTCTTGATTGCAGTGTACTTTGTATCCAATAGTACTTTTGCTTTATGATATAATATGATATAATAATATAATAATATATAATATATAATAATATATCTGGGTAATCAAATAAACTTTCTATAAAAAATACTTTTTGATTTGTTATCTAAATGTATATTTCATGATTTTTTTTTTTGTGTGTGATTAAATCTGTGTTCCCAATAAAAAATGTTTATGAAAAATTGATGTGTATTTTTTGTTTTTAACCTGACCATGAGTTGTAGAAATAATATCTCTATAGTTAACTTTTTCTTTTCTTTTCCTTTCTTTTGTTCTTTTTCATCCTTGTAGGTCACGGTGATCTAGCCAGCAACGGTTGCCGGGCGGGGTGCGTGGAGCTACTATCCACCGTCCAGCGCCGCGTCCGCCCCAAATACCACGTCTTCGGTCACATCCACGAGGGTTACGGAGTGACGACGGACGGCCAGACGACTTTCGTCAACGCCGCGATATGCGATGTACACTACCGTCCGTGCAATCCACCCATAGTTTTTGATCTTCCAACGCCTCGGGTACCTACGGTAGAAGCGGAGAGCTCGGTGTAATAGGTTTATTTACACCAGTGTTTATTCAGTATATCAATATGATGAATGTATCTACACTGCCTTGCTGTATTCTGATACTGAGTATAAGGAAAGTTGATTCAGAGAGTTTAGTCCAATCAATGGTTTTCGCACAGGATTAATTGTGTTATTTTTTTTGGAGACAGCCTGTATTAATTGTGTTATTTTTTATTGAGACAGCCTGTATTAATTGTGTTATTTTTTATTGAGACAGCCTGTATTGACAATGGAAGCAGGGAGTTTAATAGCATTCACACCAGCATAAATTGCTGTTTTAGAACACCATGTGTATGGACAGTGGAAACTGAGACCTGGGACTCGTTTCACAAGCCTTTTTTCAGTGACAAATGACAAAAATCAGTGACAAATCTGCTGATAACCAATCAGAAGCAAGGATTTCAGTAGATTATAACAAAAACTGTCATTTGTCACTGATGACAAGTTTTGTGAAACGCCCCCCTGGGCTGCGTTTCTCGAAGCCGTCGTAACTTCAAGTTTGCAGACCACCTATTGAAACGCATGTTTTAAACTGCACCATTTCAATGGGATGTCGGTGATTTGTACTGATGACGGTTTCGTGAAACTATGCCCAGGGTCTCATTGGTGCTTTCACACCTGTTGTGATGACGCTGTTCAGACATAGCATGTGAGGAAGAGAGGTCGATCTGATGGATGTGTTTACACTGCCTTTGATAGCTCAATTCCAACGCCATGTTTACAGACAGTGCAGGATGAGAGCTGGGTCTCATGAATGCTTTCACACCACTATTAAACCCACCATTCAGACACATCTTGTTTGGACAGTTGAGAGAGAGCAGTCGATCTGCTTAATGTGTTTACACCGCCATTAATTGCGCTATTTCAAGTTTTCAACACACTTGCTGACTGTGAAGGCTGAGAGTGTGGTCTAATGGATGGTTTCACACTAGCAATCGATTGCATATTTTGACTCAGCCTGACAAGGAGAGAGAAAGCGGTCAGATTGATGCGTTTATACTGTCATTAATCACTTTATTCTCATACTGTGTTTACCGCTAGCGAAGACCAAGAGCTCAGCTTAAATTTTGTGTTCACAACGTCAAGGATTGCTCTCCTGTTGAGTAACAATGGAAGCTGCGAGCTCACTCTCATATCGATGCGTTCACACTGCAATAACGAAAGGTAGACCTGGGGAGCTTGGTTTAGTTGATACGTTCACACTTTCTTTGATTGGTTTCTATTCCAACACCTTGTGTATTGAGAGTGGAAGTGGGGAATCCCCTCATTTCATACATATCACTTTTTACTCAAAGTTCTTTCTTTCAGCACAATGTGTACTGACAGAGTAAGCAGAAACCTCGGTCAGTGAATTTGTTCCGACTTAAATTGATTGATCACTTCTGGCTAAGCTTCTGCTTAACAATACTTGTTGAGAGCTCATTCCAATAGACCTTGGAATCGTTTCACCAGACCATCATAAGTACAAGTTTGCAGACATCCAATTAAAATGCAGCTATTAGCACACGCTTCTATGGGATGTTGGCAAACTTGCATTTATAACGTTTTAGTGAAACGATTGCTTTAATAATTTTTGCATACTTCTAGAAGAACGTTTACCTTGACAACTCATAACTTGCCAGACATAGCAACGGTCAATGTAAGCAAAGTAGATTAAATCTATAGAGTTGCCTCAATGCATTAACGATGAATCAAACAGCTAGTAACCATGGGGTTCTGGAGAGAAACATGCATACATTTGAATACATTAGTAAACAGGTCTATTCAGTTCATTACTACCCTGACTAAATTTTTTTGAATGCATTTGAAGATAAGACAGAAAACTGAACCTTGTGGATTGTTAACACTTCCAATGATCACTCCTGTACTACGATTGAAACAATGTTTCACAGTAGGTGTTATACGAACCAGCTCATTTCATTTGTTTCTTTCAGAGCTGTTGTGCTATGGGTCCTCTTTCAAAGATGACGGACAGAATTCGCTCAATCCTTGAAGAAAAAACAAAGGCTGATACTATATTGTGCAATTTTAGCGGAAACGCATCTCAGCATTATAAAGAATTTATTGTCAGTCTGGTTTCGGGTAATAGAGTACCAAAGCTGTGAAATCATAAAAATCCTTTTTAGAATTTCTCAATTTTTTCTTCATTTTCCGAAAGAGCATAAAAAATAATGTCTGAATCCCCCAAAATAACACTGAGTTCCTATAGGAAATCTATTACTTCTGATGTCATATCTCAGCCAATAATCAACATGTTCAATTGGTTTTTCGACATTTGGACAATATTTTTGATGCTCTTTCAGAAAATGAAGAAACAAATTGAGAAATTAAAAAAAATAGATTTTTGATGACGTCACACTTCATCACTCTATAGGGATAGATCAAGTGTAGAAAGCCACGCAATGGCATCATCTGAGACAAGATGGAGTTCCTTGATTCAACCTGGAAACAGTATTCAGAACACAGACAACATTCTCCTTTCATATGATGTGTTGCAGCTACATGAATAGAGACAGATCAAGTTTTACGAAGCCACGCAAGGGCATCATCTGAAACAAGATGGAGTTCCTTGAACTCTCTCGGGAACAGTTTTCGGATCGTTGTTGAAGATTTATTAAAGTTGAAGGGTTCAAATCGGAAATACAATGATTATGTATTTCTGATGGCTCCATGCAGAGGATGAATGGTTGTTTTTCCATGGAAAAGTGGCAGAGGGAATCAAATTAAGACATGTGGTGTAATTTGATAAGACAATGTATTTCTTGAGGTTTCTCTCACCTTGCAGCGACATCGTTATCCGCTCATGCTTTAAACATTCAAGCAGCGGGCTGGAGCAGGCAGGGCAAATTCAGTGTTTGGCGCTGGTGTGGTCACCATGTCATTGTTTAGCACAAAACTGTTTGGAACCAGTAACCTTTACAACCTGGCCAGTATGACGCCATACTTTGGTAATCTATAAGAGTAGAGAAAAGGGTTGGTGAGCTTTACTTAGAGCCTTTTGGTTTCAATGTTCCAATCGGTATGCTCTAAAACTTTTTCAGCCTTGGGTTTTTAGTTAGAGGCGCAATGGCTCAGTGGTAGAGCAATGGTCTTGTAACCGAGAGGTCAAGGGTTCAAATCCAAGTGGATGCACAAGTGCCATTTTGTAAGGCATTAATCCTCAGTACCAAGTCCCTCAGAGAGGACTTAAAGTTGTCAGTCCCCCGGGCAGCATTTCACGAAACCTTCATAAGTACAAGTTCACCGCCATCCCATTGAAACGTGTGTTCAACTTAATACACGCATTTCAATGGGATGTCGCTGGACTTGTACTTATGACGGTTTTGTGAGAAGCTACCCTGGTTACTTACTTATAGCATATACATGCTTTCTTAGCAGTCGGGTAAAACAATAGTCCACCAACCATCAAAGAATTGATCTACATTGTGGGCATATTGGATGCTGTGAACCTTCAGTCAGATGCGACGTGATGTATCTTGGAATGAAAGATGATAATTTCTCCCTCAATCCTTACATTTAGTGATTTACCAATGCTACATGTATGTCAGGTCAAAGAGATTTGTAGTCAGGTAGACTTGTATTTTGATGATGATGGTGTTAAACTCTTTGTATATGCCACATGAGTAAAATCCTTGTGGGACACTGCATATCTCAAGGATAGATATACCAAAGGTTTCAAGATTATGTAACCGTTTCCAGTGCAATATAAATCTATACCGGTGTTAAAAGGGTTGTCATGGAGCTCATCAAGCCAGGAAATTGGTAATCCTGCAGAGCCGTGGTGTTGCATGAAGCAATCCTCCTGTTTGTTGGTGCCTATTGTTTTGTGCAAAACTGCACGTGTGGCTAACGATTGCCAGTGCAGAGAGGCGAAGAAAGCAAGCAAAGTGTTAATGAATTATTCACAGTGTTTACGAAGCAGTGTGATGGAATGATGGTGGATATGTGCTGGAGCTGGGGGGTGTTTCATAAAGCTGTTCGTAAAGTTACACATGACTTTACGAACGACTTGAATATGAAGTGCCAAATGGGATGCCTGAAGTTTTACCTAATGCTTCTAATAACCTAAATTAAATTATGGCCAAAAATATACTTTGCATTAAAAATGTTTGTTATAATACAAATGTAAATCTACATCTGCACAGTTCAACTTTAGTTGATGCTGTTAAAAATGATTGAGCATCCCATTTGACTTTTCATATTAAATTCATTGGTAAAGTCATGCGTAACTTTACGAACAGCTATATGAAACCCTACCCAGGTCTTTTGAAACACTTCTATTTGATTGTTTTATTAATATGCAAATTATGTGACCAAATTACCAAAGACCAAAGTTTGTTTATGTAAAACCCCTTTGGTTCTTTTTTTACAAATCATTTTGTATTTCATTTTTAAAGTCTAGCTAATAATAGTTTGTCTATATCTTGCGGGACTTCCATTTGTTCTACATGCATAATCATTTGATACATTTTTTTAGTACTTTTATGATTATTGTAAATTTATTGTTATATGAATGTAAAATAAGAATTTAATATAACCTTTGATAAACACTGCCATTATTGTTTGTGGTAACATGTTTTGTGGAAAGAAAGGGAATGTGAAAAGTTTTAGATGATGTAAATGTTTGTCTGTTGGTAACTGTCAGAAAAAGATGGTAACTAATTGTTTGCTTGAAGTACAAATTATACCGGTACTCAAAGACTCACTATGGCTGGCTAAAAAGAGCACAAAAGCAAAAGAGGTCAGAATTAATTGAGTTGTTATTTTGTTGAGGAGTGACATACTGTATTTTGAAAGTTTCTGTGATAAAGTTAAATGAAGCACAATGTATCGGAAAATATAATGTGCAATTGTGTTTGTTCAGTAAATCAGTAAAGATATCTAACTTTAGAAAATATTTCACTGTCACAGTTGATTAAATATGATGCAAAAATCATGGATTTGAAAATGGATGGTCATTTCAGTGGAATCTGATTAATTAATCAATATTTTCTGTGTCCAAAACATTGGCAAAAATGTGCAATTTCGTGCAATATATAGCTTGTACCTCTCACAGATGTTTTATTAATGACTGCTACATGTACAGTGTACATGTATTTATTAGGAGGAAAACATATGATGCATGGTACTTAAAATGGTATGTTCAGAACCAAAAGGAGGGTAACTCTGTATTAAAGCCCCTCTGTACTAGTTTGGCCAGGAGGATTAGACCACCCAGAGTGGTCACTGACAGGTGGCTATCTCACCAACTCAGGTTTCAATTAACATAAGAAAAAGAGGATCATGGGGGACCAATGGTCACCGATTTGCACTTTCAAAGATCACCCTTGACGCTACTTCACTGGAGGGCTTCAAGGGAGCGCTTCCACCAAGCATCTAGACCAAGAACTAGATAGTTTATTCCTTAGCACTACATCCTGACTTATGGATCCTGCTGAGTATCGTCATAGAAGTAGAAGTAGGCATTGTTTTCTATATAGAGGGAGCAAGTAGAGGGAGCAAGTAGAGGGAGCAAGTAGTTACAAGTAGTACAGTGGGGCTTTAAAGTATACAAGATAATGCCCTTCTGGCTCCAAATAGATGATATATAATGATAATGAAAGGGAAAGAGACTGAAAGTTGCACGTGACGATAGATGTAATGAAATAAAATGTGTTTCTTGAAGTAATCATAATCATGAGTTATAAACAGCGATTTGTTTGCAGCAGATAGGGGGAGGGGGAGGGGGAAATAGAGGTTAAGAGGATGTGGTAAGGAGATGTCCAACGTTATGTAAGCCACTTGCAAAGTTGCATCTATCATGGGAAGGAGAAAAAATGTTTGACTATGGAGTGAATCTGAACTGTATTATGGTCATTGCAGTTCATGACATGGGATTAATTTGCATAGTAATGAATATGCATGTTATGAATATTCATTTCAAGGTTGTGTTCTTGAACAGTATGACTAGGAATCATGATGAATCGATTTTAACAGACCTGTCAAAAAGGATGTTGGTGTGAATGACATTGCAACTACTCTTAAATTGTGTCATATTTATTAATGAAGGATAGAATTGTTTCAGGAAAGTATGTGATGCCTGGAATTATGATATTAGATATCAATCGAGCATAAATGTGAGCTTTAAATGATGTATGTGTTATGTGCACATTTCTGACCAATGTTGCATGAGATTTTACTGACGTGGCAGTATGTGATGCACATAACACAGGTCTGAATAGTGAGAACGAATATGTTAACATTTGAATGTCGGAGTTGATGGCACTAGATTGGGTACATGCAATAGTGAAAGATATGTAGAATCTGGGTCCCCGTGACGCAAAGCGTAAAATTAGAAATAGACCGATTTACTAAAATATTCATATTATATTCCTACTTTTTGAACAAAGGTTGTACCTGACAACCTGCAAGCTTGCCTGATGATTGACTGACATAGCAACACGTAATGTATGCGACAGCAACAAATTTATGACTGGATTCCAAGTATTGTAGTTCATTCATTATTAACGGGGGATAACTCGTAACAACGTCCTCAGGAAAGAAACATATATGAATATGAGTATGTTAGTAAATTGGTTTATTGGTCGCTATTTTGCATCTAATCAACCTTTGTGTTAAGAGACCCAGGACCCTGTTTCATAAAACTTGATATCAATAACAAGTTACAAGCTACTGTTATAAGCCACTGAAATCAGGGCATCTGATTGGCTGAGAGCAAATTTGTCATAGAAATTTAGCATTTGTTATAGATAAAAAGTTTTATGAAACGGGCCCCAGAAAACATGCTCTTAATGATGGGAGAGATATGGATCTACTCCCTTATGGGTATATGGCAATATTCTGCACAACAGAGTGAATTTATTTGAATTCTTATTTATTGTCTTGCATGGTATTAGAAGTACTCGTCATATTGGGTAATGTGTGCTTCTTTTTATATTGCCATTTCATGGCCATTTGTACTTGATTGTTTTGATAACTTTTAACAAGAAAATGTTACAAAGGATTTTCATTTTGTTGATGTCTACTTCTTTTAAAAATTTCACATAATTGTGTGATCGAGATTAAAGGGACTTGGTAACATTGTTCAGATGAGAGAAAATGGTGCTCATGCAGGGATTGACTTCAATGTTAGATATACAATTAAAGATAATCTGAAAGTTTGAGTGAAACAGACCATTATTAATGATAACAATTACGAAAAACTGATCTGGTCGATTCCTTAATTCTCCCAACTATATAATTACAATTTAATTACATTTTAGGCGAATGTTAATCATCACAAAGCAATGAATTGGCTCTATATACGTTTCCAGACATGTATGTGTTGCAAGATTTTTTAAAAGCTTGTCTTATGTCTTATTTTCATGGAAAAAGGGTTGGGATAATTAAAAAATGGTTGAGAGAATTTACTTTTGGAGGGTGTTGCACAGTGACGCCTTCAAAGAAAACGATAAATATCTTTGTCATTGGTCTGAGAATTTGTTCAGGATTTTTTGCATGTTAGAGGGCTATAGTACAGTAGGAGGAATATAATAAGTAACATTTCATCCTAAAATGATGCATTTTTATCATCACTTAACCATTAACAATGTTACCGAGGCACTTTAAGTATTGTGAGATTGATTGCAGTCGGAAGTATGGTAGTGATGGATGCAATGATAGTGGCATGGAGATTACGATAACGCTGTAAAAGTTGGGTACTTCAATAATGGTAGTGATGGTGAAAAACAACCTTTCTTATGTTGTTGAGGATGGAGGAGGTAGTGGTGGTGGTGATGATGATGATACTGATGGTGATAATGATGGTGATGGTGATGGTGATGATGATGATGAGGAAGATGGTGGTGGTAATGAAAGAGAAGAAGAAAACATTAAAAGAAGAAGAAGAAGTAGGAGAAGAAGAAGGAGAAAAGAAAGAAAATAAATAGCAGATGATGATGATGTTCGATGGGGGTGATGAAAAAAAGAAGAAAAAGTAGAAGACGATAGAAAAGAAGATGGAGAAGAAGAAGTAGAAGAAAGAAAAAAAAAGATGAAAAAGAAAAGAGATGCTGGTGTTATGACGATGTTGATATGGGCGATTGGTACTGGTAATTCACTACCCTGTTGGGTCATTACATGTTTTTTAAAACCCCCCCCCCCCCCCCCCCCTCATAGTCTAGTCTGTAGTGCGTGACGACTGCATGTCATAAGATCACGAGATGGCGCTATGCACAATTGGCTTTAAAGAGATTCGATCATAATTACACAGTATGTCCTCCGTTGGCATACAAACCGGCATACAGATCCTAACTTGCCGCACACCCGATATGGCAAGGCACTGTGTTAGATCCAACAAAAAATCATTTGGTTGTCCTCGATTGCTTTTCTGGAGTAGGGGCGGGTGGGCGGATTTTTTTTTTTTTTTTTTTCATTTCATTTTTTGGGGGTCTTTTTTTTTTCCCATTTTTTTTTTCTTTAACAAATATTTTTCCATAAAAAACCCAAAATCATAGGGGTGTCAAGCATTTAAACAAACGAAGTCAATAAAACACTTGAATATGGTAAAAGACTAGTTTAATGTAAAATGAATATCATGATCAACACAGAAAGTATTTTTGGCTTTGAAATACAGCACCTTTTAAATCCCCACTGTACTACTTATAGCTACTTGCTCCCTCTATATAGCAAACAATGCCTAATCGGTGACCATTAGTCCCCCATGATCCTCTTTATCCTATGTTAACTGAGAGCTGATTTGACGAGATAACCACCTGTCCAGTGACCTTGCATGGTGGTCTAATCCCTCCTGTAAACTAGTACAGAAGGGCTTTGAAATGAGTTAAAGAATGCTCAGAATCTGATTTGAATGATAGTCATTTTGACATAGAAAAATAAAAATGGCAAGTTTAATTAATACAGAATTGTGTACTGAAAAGACCAAACTGGCAACGGGACGGATTTTGATCCTTGCAAAATGCATAAATGATATGTGGGGGGGGGGGGGGGGGCCCAAACCAAAAAAGCAATCCCCCACCACTAGTT
>JARBES010000121.1:4219009-4230062 GCA_030265145.1 Strongylocentrotus pallidus
ACTGTGAGGCCCCAGGATCAAAACCGTGTCGATGTGCTATATTAGTGCCCTTTTGTGGGGCATTAATCCTCATTACTTTCATTTATGACTTAAGGGCGTAGGTCCCCTAGTTGATAAGCATATTAGCATACTCATGCTTTAGCATTCACGCAAAACAGACACTGGCAAATTATTATTCAATAAAATCTGAGAATGTATACTATAATCTAGATCAATTAGGAATGAATCATTGTCTAAATAATTCCATCAATTGGGGTAAAAAAAAATATTCCAACGTTATGAGCGACAGTGTATATGTACTTAGTTTGTTACTTTCTATATTATGTTGAACATACTCAACTTACAGCAAACGCAAAATAATGTTCGTTGTAGCTCTCTCCGAAGAGGAACAAGGAACCGGCCCTTGAGAAGCCAAGGATTTTTATATCATGATGTAATTATTATTTTGACTTTTTTTTTATACACCTGTAATATATTATGTACCTAGTTTGTTTGTTACTTTCTATATTATGTTGAAAATGCAGAAATCAAACTAACAAACTCAACTTACAGCAAACGCAAAATAATGATCGTTGTAGCTCTCTCCAAAGAGGAACAAGGAACCGGCCCTCGAGAAGCCGAGGAAGGCTTGGACCACGTTACCGATCCACTGGAAGAGTACGTAGCCAGGGTAGGTGCGCAGGATCAGGATCCCAAAGATGAATTGCAGGACCAGGCCCCAAATCACAGGCCTCCATTTTACCTAATAAATCATAGGGTATTCAAACAAGAGCAAGAAGCCACTATTATCATAATTATTATCGTAATTACTAACATGTTTTTAACAAAATTAATGTCAATTTAAACCTTCTTTTTTTTTAAAGGAAAAAAATTAAGTAATTATTAAAATATTAAAATATTATTATCTGTTTTTGCGGGTAATTTAAGTAGTTTTATCGCGTAACTAAATCGGCGCAGTGGTCTCCTTTATTTTTGTTCAGGATCTTCTTGTGTTCATCTCAGGTCTGAATTTGTTTTTAATTTGTCCCTTACATTGCATCATAGACGTACAGACTTTTTTTTTAGGGAGGGGGGGGGGGCTGACGACTCGTCTATTTCCCAGTTTCCAAATACGCCAACTTCTTTCGGTTTCCTAAATTTGGCGAATGGATGGGAATTTTCACCCTCGATAGTAAAGCTGACATCCACTATTAGTGCTCTGTGTAATCATTTGTATTGCTTTTTAAGGAGTCATACTCTTTCTAGATACTTAGAGAAGACAAGTATCACTTTGTGAACGGCATTCGGTGCGAAATGAAATGCCCAAATTGGAAGGTAAATACACTGTTGCTCATAAACAGAAAAAGTTTAAATAATAATTGTGTTACCTCTCTTCATGAAATGATTGTGACCATAATGGTTTATTCTTGATAGATAAAGTTTGTGATCTCAGGACTTAATTGATCAAGCTTTACGGAAACAACTATTCCAACTTTATAAGCAACATGGAGTGTACAACCAACTTTGGACGATTTTATTCCTATACGTGAAGTAGTACCATGGTGGGCATTATGGGTATTTAAAGTGGGCAAGAAAGATTATGACCAAAGCTTCTCTGCTTCAAATTTCACTTAAAGGCATCGTTTAACAATTTTAAATCTGAGATGCATGGCCCTAAGTGTTATCATTGTCTGTGATATGGTGTAATATTGAAGCCCTACAAAACTTGCGCTTCAAAATGATCATGAAGTGCCTCAAAAAGTAAAAATATTTGAGTGACTGATTTTACCCTAGTCATTTTTCCCAATAGACTGTAGTGTTACAAAACCGTTAGGTAAACGAATTCTGACATTTCTAATTCCAATCAAAGATATCTTGATAATCAGACAGGTGATTGGCTTGCAAAAGTCATTGGATTCATGAATGACCTAAAGGTTTATAATTATCATTGCAGCATGAGCTAAATCCAGGATTTTCTTTTTAGAATCTGAGGCAAAGTTACTCAATCCCTTTAAGGTTTTTTTATATATTTCGCTGGTGTCTTACCTTCTCTGGATACTTGGAGAAGATATACAGGAGGAGAGTGAAGATGACGAGACCACCGAAAGACACCAGTTGGATGGGGTTTTCTCGTGTTAAGAAGAAGAGGATGATGCCGAAACCGACGACTGCTAGAAACGCCAGAATCCTGCAAGAATCATTCAAGAAAGATAGTTTCAGTGTTATCACCACCCCTTTTTGCCCTTTTACCATCACATTTTGATTTTAGAAGGTCCCTTTTTCCTTAGTTACCACGGGCCATTGTTCTATCCTCTTCTTTTTTCCTTTTTTTGTTTCCATCATACCATTTTATATTATCAAATTAATTTGTTATCATAACTTATTTTTTTAAATTGTCATTCATTCCTCTATCGTTCATAGTTCATGTCATTTCAAAGGTACCTTAGGGCACAGAAATCTTAAACTCTTCTTACGTGACAACGAATTATAACTGTAGTCTAGGTAAATACCCCCCCCCCCCCCCGGGGGGATGTTTAGATATTATATCGGCATATTTAATATTCTTTCAGCAGATTGAAAACTGTGTCAACAAATAAATATGTGAGTTTTTTGTTGTTTTTTTGCTTTTTGGGTCGACATATTCTTTTCATTGCCCCGCCCCCCGCTAACCCCCTCTCTCTCTCTCTCTCTACACCCGAAAATTAGGAAGCTGCATGTCTACGCCAATGTCAACAAAATGTCATCTAAAACAATTTGATGTCAATAAATTACCATTTTGTCTTCTCCACGCCTCGGACGGACATCTTCCACATAGGGTAGAGGCATTTCTCGAAGATGACGTCACCTTTTGTATTCCTGACGAGGGCGTACGTCGCGCCCAAGGCCGCGAGGGAGGTGAAGATGAGGACGACGAAAGCCTCATCGAAGTCGTAGATGCACGCGTAGATGAGGTAGGCGGCGAAGAGAAGCAGAAAGACCGTTTTGATGACGTTGACGATGACGGTTTTGTTCTTCGTGAGTTCCAGAGAGACCTTATCGGTGACCCGGTAAATATGCTGTGGGAAGGAATCATGGAACAAACAAAACGATCAGTTTTGAAATCGTATTTTCGTATTGTTGTTATCACTGATGTTAGATGCTGCTTGTAAGTATCGGCTTGCATGGTGATGTAGATATACAGTAGACTTGCGGGTGCACCCTCTCTCTCACATGATGGTGCCCCCGCAAGTCTACTGTATATCATTGATGTTGGCGTTGTTGTTATTGTTGTTTGTGTTGACGATGATGATGGTGGTGATTAAACAAGGCGATCACAAAGGAAGAACGTGTCTAACACTACAAGTAGAAGTTCAACATTGGAAATGAAAACTACGAGATGAATAAGAATATTTTGAAGCAAAACGTATGTCAAAACGAAAATGACAACATAATTCCCTTTCTCTATTTTTTATTGGAATGAACATTTTAAGATCCGCCTGCCAATTACATGTCATGTAGAAACTAGCGTAAAGCTTAACAGAAAGAATGATTATTATAACCGATAAATCTCATGAGTACATGTATTTTACTCTTTTAGAAACAACTACTACCTTTTGATAGGAGCTTGAAATTTGATAGAAATGTAGAGCGAGAGTGTGGCGGGTGTATGGTGAAGTTTAAAGTTGGTTGATAGATCGGTAATAGGTAAGAACGTAGAAAGGGTTAGATCGTCATAGCAGTTCAGATCTGTAATGTTGGTTGATTGGTAGGTTGGTCGGGTCCGTGATTGGTTGATTGGGCTCTCTGATCGGCGGGTTGGGCGTTGGCGAAGTTTAAGGTTGGGTACACGGATTGGTGGTAGTTGATTGGTAGATGATGAAGGATTGGTGGTTGATTAAGGACAGGCTATGAAGACCTGTCCTCCAAAACACATCAAAACAGTCTGATGGTCACACTTCTTTACTGCGATGTTAGTTGACTCCCTCCACCACCCGATGTGCAAAACCTGTTAGAAATACAGTCCCACACCGTGCACCCCTCCTCTAAGCTATTACGTTCCTGACTATGCCTTCAAATTATTGTATCCTTTCAAAATACCAAAGAGTGACGGTTTCCTGGGGGGTGTTTCATCAACTAAAATTGATTTCGATTTCTTAAAACTGATACTTGTGAACTATTTCATCAAATCGATTTTATATTTATTACATAAAACAGCTCCTCAAATTGATCAATAAATATTTTAGGCCCTTAAAATTGATCGGATCGAGTTTAAGATCGATTTAGGGTTTAGTGAAATACCCCCCTGATCTGCTTTATGATTATACTAATAAAAACTATGTTACGACATCAGGCCCGTTGGTTAGCCGACGATTTAACACCAAACGTATGATAATATTAATAATATTAGATATTTATATAGCGCACATATCCACCATGCATGGTGCTCAAGGCGCTCCAACTATTACCCCGGCTATGCTAGGCGGCCTATTTCGGCGCTCACAGCATTCAAGGAATTCTTTCCTACCGGTACCCATTTAACACCTGGGTGGAGAGTGGCAAATGTAGATTAATATCTTGCCAAAGGACAATAGTGCCGTGGCGGGACTTTGTGATCCACAGTCCAACGACTTATCCACTAGACCACAACACCTCTATACCCATGCCCTTATCATTTAAGTATCTATGTTTAATCTATTCAAGACAATTATAAACAATTTTGAGAGCGTGATCTGTCAGTTTTGTCATCGCCTGAATTTAAGGAAACTAAAGTAGACTAATCAAAATTAAGCAATAGCGAGGCCTTCTTAATTGTACATCACATTATGCCTTACATTTCGGATGAGAATAGTCAGCAGTGTTCAGATACTTTATGGGAAACAGAAAGTTTACCTTCCACAATGTCATCTGAAAATTTACATTCTCTTCATGGTCAATTGACTTGCCATCTTCTATGTCGAGGTCCATTTTGCTCTTCTTCGTCTCCTGCAGGCAAAGATAAAAAATAATAAGATCTAGACATTAGAAAACAGGACGAAACATTGTGGTTGCAATATTATTATTATTATTATTGAATTAGTCTTTCCCATCGGTTGCTGCAAAACTGTGGAACCAGCTACCTACTGCTGTGCAGACGGCCTCATCTGTTGACCACTTCAAGAAATTCAAGTCACATCTATTCTGCTAGAAATTACTATATTACCAGCCTATACTTAACTGATCTCTGAGAAGTGACTAACTTTCGTTTATAAGTAGCCCAAACATTGACATTAATTTTATGGAGCTGTGTGTGCAGCGCTTTGTAACCGCAATGACAAGGCGCTATATCAAATATCTATTGGATTGGGTATACTGATGAGGTAAAAGAGAAATTCCCTAAACAGTACCCAACTGGACATTGTCTAAATACACCCTTGAGTCTCGAAACAACAAAGGCCTGTATTTTCGGGGTATCACAATCGTTGGTCCTGATCGATGGAGAATTTCTCAGCCATCAACATCGATAATTCACCCAATCATGAAGATAGGGGTCCAAGAGCGCTATTGGGGGCTGCGGTTACCCCCCCCCCCCCCGAGAATCTTGAAATATCTATATTAATTAAGGCAATTACCACCTCATATCAGGCAGAGGGAGATGCCGAAATATCTAATTTCAATATTTATTTAAGTCCAGTTTGACGACGAAATACCATTTATGCCATTTGCCCTTTTTTTGCTTGATCACAAAATTTAGAAACTGGAACCCCCTGCAGAAACCCCCCTATGCCTACGATGCTGAACATCTCACGATTAAAACTTCTGCACGGTATTTCATGATAACCCTTAAACAAAAAAGATAATGTCTTCAATTCTTTAAATGTATTTATGAAATGAAAATTGAAGTTCTTAAATTGCCCTTCTTTCCTTACAAAGTGCCCTCATAAAATAAAGCCGTGTGAAATCAGGAAATGCCGGATATAATTATAAGTGAGTTCAGCTGCAGAAATCATTTCTATTGTAACGAGTGAAGTTCAAATGACAGGGTTGCTCAAAATAAACATTCCATTTCCAAGGCCATTGTAATTAATAACTCTTATTTCAAAAGGAAAAGAAAATGCAATTATCCGGGCTTTATTTTCCTTTAGAGTAGCCGAATGACGATCTAAACTTACACCGCGAATGGGATTCTAATTTAAAAAACACAGCAAATATCTGTTTTCTCGTGTATTCAGTTGTGAAATGACACATCCGTAAACATTTGCGAGCTCACTCCGTGGTCTAATTTCAAAACCCAACTGCAAAATCTGTACAACAGAGAAGAAATATTTTCATGGAATGTAACGTTGGGATTGAATTATAAGGATTTAGAGGTTTTCATACCGTTATATAAAGAGAACTTTAGTGATTATTATCATGATTTGAAACTTACTAAACGTTTAGTATTTTCGTGATATATTATTCTAAACTGAAAACAGGACACCGAAGAAAAACATTGGATAACTTCAGTACCATGCAAAAATAGTATCTATGAGCATATTTAATATATCACGGTCGCTTCTTTTTCTGGTTATTTTCTTCTTCTTCTTCTTCTACTTCTTCTTCTTCTTCTTCTCCTGCTTCTTCTTCTTATCTTAACAAATCAATTACAATCATGGCAATACAAACAAGTCATAGTATCTACGCTCATTTCATTGTAGTCATTCTTACCGGTTCGATCACGTCTTCGACTTCCTTTGATTCCGGTTCCTTGGCCGACAGGCCATCGAAAGCGCCTCCGTTTTCCTTCATTGTGCCGACGTCGAGAGCGTCGAAGCCTTCGTTGTCGAAGGTTTGAGTATTGGTCGAACCGTCGTCTGCTTTAACCTGAGAAAAAGAACAGACAAAAAGTGTTTGGGACCACACGAAAACACTATCACTAGGTTTTAAATAAACGATAGAAAAGGGATCACGTAGACCAAATATTGTAAGACCCCTTCAAACCAAATGTTTAATTAGTCATAATCGTATGCACCCAGGGAAGCCCCATCAGCCCCAATATTTGTTTTTTCCTGAAGGAACTGTCAAATGATTCCCATAAGTAGCCATTCAATACACCCGGGTCGAGAGGAACAAACCTGGATAATATCCCCTCGTCCATGGTCAGTAAGGGTGTAAGCACCACGTCGAACCCGGGACCTCTCATATAGGCTAAGTCTATATAACCTTCACCAATATACCACAGTGCCCCTCACTTATGTGATATCTAGCTATTGCCTAATAATTATCATTACACGCCGAACAAAATCTTTATTGGGAATGATAGCTTTGCGACTTTGAGGACAATCATACCAAACTTAGAAAGTGAAATTGATAATAAGTGTTTCCTCCCCATGTCACTTTTCAACTGCGTGCCTACTCGAACGGAACACACAGTTAACTTTTCACCTCTACCTTAAAGCCCTGAATACGAATAATAGACATTAATAAACTTCACACTGTCTGAACTTAACGAATTAGTGAAATTGATAATAATTGTTTCCTCCCCATGTCACTTTCCAACTCCGTGCCTACTCGAACGGATCACACAGTTAACTTTTCACCTCTCCCTTAAAGCCCTGAATACGAATAACAAGAACATTAAGACAACTCCACACTATCTGAAATTAGCGTCTTACGTCAAAGAAAACAAGGACAGTTAATGTCACTTTTGTGAGTTCAGGACATCGTTTCAGGCAATTAAAAGTTCACTCTGGGTCACCATATAAACACATTATTGTAAAGAGGAAACAGATCTAGTGACTCTGGGAGGCAGTCCACCCTTGACACTGTCTGAAATTAACGTCTTACGTCAAACAAAACAAGGACAATTAAATGTCTTTTGTGATTTCAGGACAGGGCAGGACACCGTTTCAGGCAATTAAAAGTCCACTCTGGGTGACCATATAAACACATATTGTAAAGAGGAAACAGATACCGGGACTCTTGGAGACAGTTCTGACTCCGATTCTAAGTTCAATTCAAAATTAATTGCGGGAAATGGGACGAAAGTATTTAAATGGTCACGCAAAAAAAGGGTTACTCTAAGGTCATCTGCATGCTTGGTCGCAGTGACCTTGTAGAGCGTCACTTTCACGAAAAGATGGAGTGAAGAATTAATGAAATAAACAATTCAATAAATAAAACTGCATGCAAGTACAGCTGTAAGATAATGCAAAGTATTGAGAAAAGTTATAGAAGAAATGCGTTGTTTCAAATACGAGACGCAAATCTTTATATACCGGATTTCAAAATTTTCTCCATAACATTGTCTGCATTTAAACAATCTTCCATTGCATTTCTGTTCAATATGGCCAAGGGCTCATGTCACTCGCCTGAATATGAAATTTCTCCAAGTTTTACTTTCATCAGACAGAAAAATACGTATTACGGAGTATAATGACAATGTAATTCTTAAAATAAAAATTATAAAAGACCTCATCGCTCCCCGAATAATAATGATGGCTATATTGCCAGAATAATGAGGTAGTTTTATATTCTCAGCCCCCCTCCCCCTCCCCCCGGGGTAAAAGCAACTTCTTGTGAGGGTCTTCTTTTTTCTTTCTGTTTTCCTTATTATCAGAGGATTTGCAAGTAGGCCTAGAAATTTTTCATTTATTTTTCAGTTATAGTTTAGTTTATTTCATATTTCACATCACATTACATAAATCATGAGCACTAAGCAATAAGAATTACAAGAATTGTTCTTTCAATAGGTGAACACAATATATACAATAATATCAGGCCATGAGAGTAATAATACATTCTAAATAACATACGGAGATATAAATGCAATTGCATGGTATTTAAACTGAAATTAGACAAATATATTTGTAGTGAAATATGGGGGAATCTAGTAAAAAGTTGAGCTTGTAAACTATAGATTCCCTTGTATTACGAATGTACTTAAGCAATGAATAAAGCAATTGTGTCCATTTTTCATTTGATACAAACTCAATTTGTCATTGAATACACAACGTATTATTTAATGGTAATCGAACCGTGAATAAACAAAAGGTATCGGTGTTGTATTTGATGCGGGTTTCATTCGAAATTTATCCAGGCAAGTTATCTAAGCTGAATTTGATATGATTTTAATTAAAGGGCTGAATGGATGTTGAGGTGCAAAATAGATCGAGTTAGCATATCAAGAGATGAACAACATATAGAATCAGATTTCGGCCCAAGATCCGAGAAAGGGTTAACTCTACAACTAGTCCGAATGTAAGGTTTTCTTTTCAAAAAAGCATATAGATGCAATATTCAACACAATAGCAGCTATTTGTACAGTGCGTCCCAGAAAAAACGAAACCGAGAGTTATAGATGTTTTATCATAACTTAGTCACATTTATAATTAAAAAATAACACATATTTGGAAAGCTTAGATTCTCTTCTTTCATTTGATGCAACTCATATTATGCATATTTCACGCATGAGTGATTAAAATCAATTTGGAGAGAGGAAACCAAAAAGTCTTTCGTCTTCGGCTGATTTTGTCAACTCCGTTTGTTGCTACGGCAGGCAACCAGTGAAAACGAACTCGTTTAATTAAATGATGGAAATGCAAGCACTACTTTAAACAAAAAGAACTTTGCTATTCCTAGCTCATTTTTCCTGATTGAGGTGTCATAATTATGAAAGGGCAGAAACTCAACTTTCTGGAAATGTGATTTTTCTCTTTGAAATTCAGATACCGTCCGCCAAATTACCTTTTGGTTTCCTCTCTTCAAAATGATTTTAATCACCGTGAATTATGCGTGAATTATATGAGTTGCATCAAATCAAAGAGGAGGATCTAAGCTTTACAGATATGTCTCATATAATTGTGATTAAGTTATCATAAAACATCGATATTTCTCGGTTTCGTTTTTTCTGGGACACACTGTATAATGTGCGAACGTGACGATTGCGCCGGTATTGCGTAATCCGGACATGATTTCTGTGGGACAAACAATAGGATGTTGAAATTGCCCTTGAATTGATTTTTCAAAATAGTTGCGATCGTGTTTTTTTCTTTCTTTTCCTTTTCCATGAATTGTACAATAATAATTATGTCAGAATATAGTAGGGAAGCGAAAAATCGAAAAAACGAAGCTTTTGGGGATCGCCAAGAATTAAGCATAGACAATTCACAAGACCCACGTTACATGAATGCGTTATAGGAAGGTGATGGTAGGAAGGAAAGTCTATATAGGGACATGAAAACAACCGAGAAATAAAATAGGCATTTGAGGAGTTGATTCAAATTGCGAGATAAATTGGTTGAAATACATGTTCGTCTACTCTACACATCATTACTGTACATGAGGAAGTTAAAAGGAAATGCAACCTTGATAGCAAACTGCTCTACAAAAAAAGAATGCAGGAAAAAAATTAGATTGATGAAAGTTTTAATGAAATCGGACCAAAAGTGAGAAAGTTCTGAATTTTTGAAAGTTTTAATCACTACATAGGTACGGGCTCTTCAAATTGGCTGAATGGCTAATGTCTCTGTGATGTAATGGCGGACAATTAATTTCCTATTTGTTCCAACACACAAAATGACTAAAAATTCATTTACAAAAAATATATGACTCGATAAGGTCTATTCTCTTGAGAAGACGTATAACACTATGCTTTCCACAATATATTTTGGGTAATGCCCCAAGGAAGAAAGTTCTTAGGAGAAAACACAAATTGATTATATTATTTGTGCATGACAAACGGGAGAGTTATCAGCGACTACGTCACAATCCATTTACCAAACTGCCATTTTGAGATTCGCATATACCTAGTGATCTCATATTTCAAGCATTCATAACTTTCTTCTTATTGGTCCGATTTATTTCAGACTTTCGCCATTCTGTATATCCTATTTTTCTACTATCATACAAATGAACTTATTACAAGAATTGGATTACCCTTTAAATGATTAACACTTTAAACACAGCGTAACGTGCTAAATGGTTAGATTTGAACCCAAGAAATCGAGGCCAAATAATGTGGACTCTAACAGGCTCCTAGTTTCCTTAGTCAGGAAACAAGGCAAACCTCAGATTAAATGTTGGTATATAAGTATATTAACCTTCCCAGGCCACCGTTATCCCGTTTCCCGGCGGGGGG
>JARBES010000121.1:4489893-4501937 GCA_030265145.1 Strongylocentrotus pallidus
AAGCAGACACTGAAGCTGGTTTGGGAGTCTGTGCAGGACGCATCGAAAGCAGAGAAAACCAAGGGTATCATAAATCACTAGTCTTCTACTGCTCACAAATACAATATAAGAAGGAATCATTTATTATTTTAATTTCGGAATAGTTATAACTTGATCTAGTTTATTGGCCTTGTGAATTTACACTGTCGCTCATATAGTTGGAATATTTTTTCTTACCCCAATTTCTGGAATTATTTAAAAATATTTTATTCGTAATAGATCCAGATAATAGTATACATTCTCAGCTATTGTTGAATAATAATTTGCCAGTGTTTGTTTTGCGTGACTGCTAAAGCATGTGTAATATGCTTATCAACTAGGGGATCTACGCCCGTAAGTCATGAATGACAGTAATGAGGGTTAATACCCCACAAAAGGGCACTAAATAAACTTTATATTGTATTTAAAACTATTACCACTGTCAATTCCTCGTTGTGTTTTTTTTGTACCACATATTTTCTATATGCGTTATCATAATGTTTGCTCTTATGTTCTGGACAACTTTCCTTTGTCAAGCCTCTGGATGTTCAGTGTGTTAGATCCTTCACATTTTTCCCATGTAAACTAAATTGTGAAGGATCTAAACATCATTAACATAAATTAAAAAAATGCGTTTTTGAAGGTGAAAGTGAAAGAAAGGTAATATTCACCGCTTGGTCAGCCTGTTCCCTGACTTGTACAGTTACGTAAAGATTGGGCAGTGCGTGGAGGGAGTATAATTTCAATAATGATTCTAGTGTCTACATGACTGTGTTGTGTCGGCTTCTAAATTGATGAGGATATAAATTAATGTTGGTATTATTAATGGGGTCGTTCACATTATGTTAATAATCTGTTAATACCACGAATCAATACTGCCTCAATACATTTTATTAATTTTCAGAAAGTGAAAAGGGCATTGCTCTCTTGAATACGGAAACTGCTGGCAGATCTCAAGCTTTAGTTGACGAATCAGATCAGTAAGTTAAAGTTTTCATGGGTCTATCACGCAAATTAATTTCATGTGCTGATGCTTTTATATATCTTACAGCGGCATTTCTTTTCCCGCCCAACTTCGTAAAATCAGCATGCAAATTAACATTTACTGAAAATCGATTTATGTTCCTTGAGTATTTTTAATATCAAAGCTTACACCTAAAAGTATGCATCAAATTTACAAAGGGGTAACTAATCTCGTCGCCAACTGTAAAAGGTTTGTTTGTTTGTTTGGACTTTTTTGTTGTTTATGTTTGTTTACAACAGAGTTACTACGGACGCCGAGAAGAATGATTATGACAACCTTCCGGAAAAGGCGCAAAGTGATAGAACAGATAGTGCAAAGCCAATAAGTCACGCCTTAGGTGAGATTCATTTATGCATGATGGTGCAGGTGAATATTTTTCTGACTGATCACATAGGTAAATTCACCTCCAAATGAAGAATTTGTTGATTCATATCATTTTGATATATCTGAGGTCACAGGCAAGAATCTCCGGCCCGGCGCGCGGCGTCAGATCAACGGTAAAAAACATGAATTTATAAACACCACAATTTGTTGATAGTCACCATCTATTGCCTTTATAAACATCAAATCGTTAATTCACTAATTCCCTTTGTCTTTGACTGTATCCTCTTTACGTTGTTATTTTTGCAAATACAACTAAAAATGTAATCAGTCTGGGAAATGAAACTACATGTTCATTTGTACATGCTATATCTCTAGCAGGAGATTCTCGCCTATGACGTCAGAGCTTGTAATATATATATATTTATTGTACAGTATGCTGTTAATACATATATTTGCATTGCTGTTTAATATCAGATGGTAGATCTGCAACTGGAAATTTTGGGGCCCTTGGAGGAAAGCTGTCTACCAAATCCCATGGGTTTACACTGCACATTCCACCCGGTGCTCTTGAGGAAGATGAGAAAATCAGCCTTCAGGTACTAACAGAGATTCCGAATGGTCTCACACTTGAAGCGGACGAGCTTCTAGTCAGCCATGGCTTCCAGTGTTACCCGTCTGGGCTATGCTTTAAGAAACCGGCAACGTTGATAATACCTCACTGTGCATCAGTCACTGCTCCTAACAAAGTACAGACCATACTGTATTCCTGGAATCAGTCAGGTACTAACTAAATCACGTTTTCAGCCTTTTCGCAAGTATAAACTTGTTCGGGCTGTGTGTAACGAGAAATCCACATAACAGTTTGTGAACTGGCATTTAATTTACTGGATTTACCCCCACATTGACATAGGCCTTGAACCCGATCCCTTATCAAGCACATTTTGTACGGAATGAATTAAGAATAATCTTGTATTCAAAGATTTTCTTTCATATTTTTGTTGGTAATTTGGTGCATTCGACCCTGCAAATAGAGATTATTTGCGGCCGTCATTGGCACTGCAGACTTTACATCATTTAACCTGTTTAATGTGGGGATACATAACTCCCCAACCCCGCAGTTGGAGGACTATGGTTATAGCCGTATAAAAATTGTCACAGCTTTTATAAGCAAATGTGACATAAGATCTGACATATTATGATTAATGACATTTTATCAATGCGTTTCTAAATTTTCGGATGTCGGTATCGGCTACGTCAATGCTTTAAAAAAATTCACACAAACGCTTACAATACTAAAGTCAAGAACTCAAGATTCGTCATGATATGTTAAGAATGGTTCTCAGAATGGCTCATAAATTTCGACACCCATTCAAGACGTAATATTTACAATTTGGTAATTAAATTACTGGCAGACTTCACTATACCCTGACGTTCATTATTTTGTGTTGTTTCCTTCTAGTTCTATCAACGAAAACATTTCAAAAACAGGGCCTGAAGAATGGCAATGTTGCCCAAAATAGCTTTATGTGAGGATTTTGATTATCATGCCATATGAATTCATTTAATATATGTCATGATCCTACCATTATGATATTTGCATCCCCCAACAACATTTCCACAACTTTAAACCAATTCTGTGGTTTCAGAGGCTCTTTGCACAAATTTCACAGTGGGTAGTTTGGTATAAGAATAGATATATCACGGTCATCAGAAAAACAATATTTGATTTTCTTCCATTAGCAGATTAAGGCCTATGTACACTCATGTTTTCTTCCCTTACTCAAGAGAAATACATGCTAAAAATGTGTCATGACAATTGTGTTTATTGAATTGAATTGAATTGACAAGTCCTAGACTTCATTTTCGCCAAAATTATGTCTTTTGTAGTATAAACAAATATATAATAAAGTAAGTCTCGTGTTTGTTGTTGTAATTTTCCCTTCTGAATCGTAATTCAGTTGCCAAAATACGATGCATAATTATATTTGGCCTAATGAGCTAAGAAATTTCCCTATATTTAAGTAGTTTTCTGTCATTTTTTATTGAATTTAATTTGTTTTGTTCTATTTTAAAGGTACACCTAAACGGCTTCCAGATTCCTCCAACATTATTTGTTCAGTACAGGAACAGTGGCTTGAGGTCTCAATCAGCCATTTTTCTGGAGGTTTCTTTGCCGTACTTTGGGACTGGCTATTTCTGAAGAGCATAATACTGTCATGCATGGCGTTCCTTCCTAGACTATTGCCTTTATCCAGAAAACCAATATTGGATGTTCGATTTGTTAAGAAGCCACATGGACAAAATTGGGTAAACAGACATTAATACCACTTTTGGTAGCGTATTTAAGCCTGATCACTGCAGGGCGTTATTGTAAAGCAGTTCTTTTAAACTGGATGACCTACCCTGTTTTTCAAAGGAGACGCGAATACAAAATAATAAAAATAAAGGATTTGAATATCCTAGCATTAATGGTGAGGATGTGATAGAGTCTCATTAAAAAGTTATGAAGCAAATTAACAGTTTTCGAACCTTGTCATATTTAAAAAAAATGAAGCACATTTATCACTTAACCATAAGTATTTGTATGTTAAAACGAAAAGTTAACCTACTTCGGAATCTTTTGGTTCTTTTAATAACGAAATAAGTTCCTTTTTGTTTGTTGGTTGTTGCTCTTTTAGTCTTGGTCGTAAATATTCATCTAGCATGGTCTAGTCAACATTTTGAAAACTCAGTGCATTTTAGAATATACCTTGTAACTTTTACACTTTCATAGTATCAATCAACCGAATGTAATATCCCGATGCCGAAAATATACGTTTAGACTTATCTATGACATCTCTAATCTGAATAGAAAGCCCTAGCCCTATACGGTTCTGGCTGTTTATCTCAATCGATGCCATTTTGGACATCATCTTAGTTTTCCGATTTTCCTGACGGATAAAGCCTATTTTCACTGATCTACAATAATTGGTTGATCCATGCAACCACATCTTATTTCTTAGGACGATTCTAGCGTATACTTTAGTAGAAATACACCTAAATCCGAGAAACAAGTGTACAAAGATCTACCTGACGATTTCCAGATAACTTTATCAGAATACTGTTTCTACACATGATTTTCCTAGAAAGATGTCCATGAATTAGATGACTCCCGTTTCCAACATGTGAAGGGCGATGACGATGACATATTGTTTCTGCAGGGAACACTAACAGTCGCTTGCCAGCTGGGTGAGAAGAGTCCCAAATCAGAGGTACATGTATAAGCGTACTTTGGTTCTGTGAATTGCTATACTTAGTTAAAATAAATTGAAACAAGGGCCTTGTGGAAACGGGAACAGTTCGTGATAAAAGGTAAAACAGTCAATGCAGAGCCGATACTGAGAAGAAAAGTTGTAACAAAGTGCCAACGAACTCAATTGAATCATTCTGATGGTAATGATGATGATAACAAATATACATAGACCTACGCTTCTAGGAATATATATATATATATATATATATATATATATATTATATATTCGTTTTACACATACACGGAGCAGGTTTCTTGTAGTAAGGAAAAGACGTGACGTAACACACACGCATGTATTTAGTTATAGCAAGCGAAAAAGTGACGAATTTTAATGCCGATTTGACGAAATTCACTGAAATATGACGAAATGGGTTCATGCAAGTGTACGTTGGTAGCCAGGGATGAAGAAATTGAATTTATCTTGAAGAAATTAGATGCGAAACGATGAAATTGATTGGAAAAAGCTGGAAAAGACAGATGATTTTTCTTCATTATTTTAATCAGTACTCTCTACATATACGTGTTTTGGCTCATATTTCATACAATCATGAATGCAAATTAATTATATAATTGGGCAATTTCCTCAGGCTATTCAGTTCAGCGACATGAGGTCGCAAACGAAAGTGACAAAGTACTTTGATCTCGATCTTACCGAGGAGAGGAAGGAGACATTGGTGACACTCAAAATGGTTCAAAACTCTACACAGACGATCAAGTTCAACACACGCTTCCAAGGTAAAACATTTCATGCAGATGCTTAGTTGTTCTATTCCCTGAGTATCAATATATCATAGCTTATCACAAAGGACCCATTGCTGCAAAATGACATAATATTGGTAATTTGCACGGTACAATTCGACCTGTGGACAGGTGTATAAACCCAATACAAAAATGAAATGATCGCAATATTGAAATAAGTAGAAGTTAAGGTTAAGCGACTTTACCATTAAACCTTGATATCATGAAGTATATGTAGGCCTATATTTATTGACTTTTCTTTTGTTTTATCATTACTAAGATTTAACTCTAAGCATAGTAAAGGCAACCACTGATTCATATATTTTATTCGACCATATGGTGAAGACGAAATTAAGATAGATTACCTGTATATGAACTACATCATGGACGAAATGTGTTTGGACCAAATAGTTCTTGGAGTAATTTGGGTTCAGACCATCTTATTGAAAATGGGAAATGGACAGAATAATGATGGACCAAATGGTTATTATTATTATTATCATTAGGCATTTAGCTACGTTATTCATAGTACACTATATCACAGCGCTTACAATAATATGCAATATAACAATATAACCACAAATCTTACCATAACATTGAACAAACAAAAATAATAGCTAATCAAGTAGGAAATAAGTAGGTTTTAAGGAGTTTCTTAAAACCATCCACTGGTGGAGCAGCTTTTATACTGGAGGGAA
Source organism: Strongylocentrotus pallidus (assembly GCA_030265145.1). Lineage (NCBI taxonomy): Eukaryota > Metazoa > Echinodermata > Echinoidea > Camarodonta > Strongylocentrotidae > Strongylocentrotus > Strongylocentrotus pallidus. Next base: position 4,495,988 of record JARBES010000121.1, read on the forward strand.
GTTTATTCCACTCCTAATTAGCTGCTGTAACAGTGAATGTGCGATCTCCTGCCTTACTACGAGCCCCATTAAAAGTCAATCGAAATGGGTCTGCATTGGAGCGAAGGTTTAACGCACAGGTCGATACAACTCAAGACAGTCACTAAAATACTCTGGCGCCTGATCATGAAAAATCCAGTTGTAATTTGTTTTGATTTGAGGAAGTGGCAATTAGAACCACATGGTTATAGATTGGCCCTACTTACTATTTAGACTAAATGATGATTGTATGAAACGTTGACTGAACCATGTGTATAGTGAAAAAATGTTTATGTATCGATGATCTGGGTATTGGACCAAGTGGCCTTTGGTCGAATGTCAATTATTGTTAACGTCATATGTGTGAAAACATGGGATCATGTACATAATCCTTGTTAACATACTAAAGCTTGGAACGGAAACGTAAAATTCTCAGCTCAGGAAAAGGTACATGTAGGAAATATAGAGAGGCTGTATCCATTAGACAAACAGTATTGAAAAAGAGTCTTGTGCTTACAAAAAATTGTAACCGGTGAATTTTACGTATACATGACAGGGATCGACAAAGAGACTACTGAACAAGACGCCTTTTCACCAGCCATCGACGAAATGTGAGTACTATCAAGGTATACGTGTTTGTGTATATGAATGAGTGTGTATTGATAGAGGAGAAAGTCTAGATTTTTGTTTGGATTTATAGAAAATACACACAAATTCAAGAAATCATGATGCTCCGTACACGAACAAAAAAAATCCTCCTTTATAGGTTTGTCAAGTAATTATTTTGTTTTATGTTGACAAATATTATTGTTATGCATCAAAATATGCGTATCCTATATATATATATACAAAGTGATTAATAAATAAGACGATGGTTTAATGCATAATCGTGAATTGATGAAATAAAATTTAAACAATTATCAGTAATGGAAGTACAAACAAAAGGCTTTCCTTCTCTGTATTGTGTAGTAACCGACTCTTCAGTTCGAATCATTCGTAATTGCTTTTGATGTACATGTAAAACTGGAACAATAAACTTCAAACCAGTGACATCGGTCGACTGAGATTATTAGATAAAAAGTAAAATTTCATATTTATCCGTGTAATATAGACCTACTGAAGAATCCAGGGAGCAGGGTTTTGACGACCTTCTCAAGACAATAGCTAAGCGGATTCATAAGGATGCTGACATCGACAGTCTAGGCGGTGAGTTGGGTTTTGAACCTCACGATATACAACGTTACATACAAACAAATGTAAGAACCAAAAACGTCACATACATGGGAACACTTAGTATGCTTCGGGATTGGAGGGACAAGACTACAAGGTCCGAAGAACGTGAACAATTGAAGAAAGCCCTGATTGCGATTAATCACCTACGTCTGGCAGACGACCTTCTGAACGACGGATGACATGGCAAGTTAGTATGAACTAGGGAAATAAAAAAAGTAAATATATGTAGTTAGAATTTGGATATATTATTTTTTGTCTCATTCGAGTCAATTATCTCTATTTTAATATAGGTACACAAGATACGTAAAGTCGAAACTCAAAAACCGTACTCACACTTTCGCCTTTAAAAAAAAAGTGATAGTAGCCTTCAAAATTGCAAATTTCCAAAATTATTACAAGTTTAGTCTTTTCAAATTGCTTAATTTCAAATGTCCCATTTGTATTTGTGTTTTTTATTTTCTAAGAATAGGCCATTTTCGTAATGTAATCAAAGTTAATGCATTAATCATTGAGGGATAATTGAGTTCTGTTGCAGAGGGCGCTACACAAAATATTTTTTTGTGAGATAATGAAAAACTGAGTGTCAAATTTGAAAGAACATACAATTTAAATGATAAACATCGTTGTTTGATCAAAATCGGTTCAGAGACGGCTGAAATATCCATAAATATAACGATTTCTAATACTCGTGTACCACCACAGATATTAGATAATTTGAAAAAAACGTTTAAAAAGCCAAATAGTGCTTTGTACATCGTATTTCAGCCAATTCATGCCGATGTTGGCTTTTTCGTGTTGGTTATATTACGCACAACCAGTCGGCCCACGTATTGTTATTTTTAATTAATTAATTAATTAACAGTCACCGTATTTTTTTTAAAGTGGAGCTTAATTGGAACGGTCGTATTGGCTAAACTTCACACATTTTGGGGTCTAAAATTACCTTCATAGCAATTCTAGGTCCTAAAAGGGCATTAGATATGTCATAGATAAGAATAAGAGCAATAAACATGCACTTTGAAGGCATTTGAGGTCTGAAAACAGAACTCAACTATCCCTTTAAGTGCCTCGTTACAAATTATTTCATTCACCTGTCACGAATAATTTTTTCAATAGTCCGAATGCGAATTGCATATATTCCGTGTTGAATGATAGGTCCTAGCAACGATTAGTGTATGCATTTCACAGTATGTTATCAAATTTTACATCAGTGTCTTTATAACTAACGAAAGATCTGGGATTACCTTCAAAATTGTATGTGTAATTTGAATATTTGCCTACCTTGAAAGGAACTAGTGCTATCTCCAAATTCCCATTCTCTATTAAAGTCTGTGTACAATGTCGTCTTCCGCCATTGTAGTCCGCATAAAATACGTAGATAACTTTGTATGTAGACATAAGTAAAAATTTCGCGTCGATCACTGGTAGCTCAGTCACGTGCTAATTGCATTATCCAATCGCATATTTACCCCCAAGTGACACCGTGGCTGGTCCACCGCGCATTCTTGTGTCATTTTCAGCAACATAATCAACATAGATATGTCCAACGACCACCAACATGGGGAAATAATTTTGACCATGCCAAAAATGTCATTACAGTTGAATCTCCAATTTTTAAGAATGTAGTATGCAATGGCTCACTAGTAGAGCAATGGTGTCGTTATACCGGGAGATTCAAGGTTTGAAACCAAGTCGACACGCTCGCACCGTTTGATAAGACTTTATGCACATTGCCATATCCCTCTGAGATAACTTAGAACATTCGGTCCCCTGGCTGCTTACTCTCCTGAAAACCCACCTTTTTCCATAACTGTGATTACCCTCCTCCTTCCTAAGTCAATTGCATTGAGCGTAATTATACTACCTTGCAGTTTAATGGTATTGTAATTATATTGAATAATGTTGTATGATATGTATTTTGATATGCATAATCATCCTATTGAATGTGATAATTTGTATTTAAGTTGTATTTTAATATGCATAATTATTATATTGAATGTGATAATTTGTATTTGAATATTTCACATGGTTTATTGCAATTCTGAGTCCATATCTGGTTTATCTATAATTTCAATCAATTTTAATGTAGCCCTTATTTTTATGTTATGTCATATTTTGTTTTGCCGTTTACTTGTAATTCAATATTTTTAACATGTTTCTTTAGTATCTCTCACTTTTCCTTCCTTTTCCTTTCTTCTTGCGCTTTGTATTAAGCGCTTTATAAATTTAATGTAATATTATTATTATTATTCCAAGCAGCCAAGTGAAACAAACCAACGAAACAATCAAACATGTTATTAGCGATACAAATTAGTGTTACTGGATGAATCATACTCTTCATTACATCCACATTAGTCTTGAAATTATAATGGAAATGTATTTTTCATATGATCTCACATGATCTAACTGTAGAGGTTACATGTCTGTGCATAAGATCTACACACTTAAGGTTTCTATCCAGTGTATACGTCTTAGATATCATAGGTTGTGACTTGAATGTGCATAAGTCTGGACATTATGATAGTGATGTTAAATAAAATTGGCCATATGATATGTTTTGCACTGCTGATATAGGATGTATCTGCATAGGTTTGCACATGTAATGCGAAATGAACATCATGGTGTATAGATTTCATATAATAATAATACATTTCAGTTTTGAGTTCACTTTATTCTATGCATAGGTTTTGCACATGTTGAATGTCCAGTATGTTAACATCTTGTATGATATCGTATCTCGATGTTGAGTTCAGATTTTTCAGCATAAGTCTGCATATGTTGAATGTCCCATGGATATAGATATCGTATAATATGATATCTCAGTATTGAGTTTATTAATTTTGTATGCACAAGTCTTGACATAATGTCAAATATCTTTGTGATAACATAGTTACCTTTGACTTTAGATTGTTGTTCATAAATCTGCACGTAATGTTGACTGGTATTAATATGATATCATAACTCGCTGTTTATATTTGATTTGTGTGCATAAGTCTGCACATTTGATTGCTGAAAGTCCAGTGTATATAGATTTCATAAAATCGTGTATCTACTGCTATGATTTGATTTGTGTGTATAAGTCTGAATTTGTAATGGTGCTTGTCGAATGCGCCTCTCTGCTTAGATTATATTTGTTTTGTCTGCACATATTCAATATAAATGCATTATGTATAACTAATATGATACCATATTTACTTGTTAAGGAACGATGTGCATAAGTCTGCATACGGTGATTAATGGTCAATGTACATGTACTTCATATGGTAGTATATCTCACTCTGTTGAGTTTAAATATGTAATTGCATCAGTCTACCCATTATAATGGTGCATGCCCAAACCATATATATTCCACCATTCCAAATGATATCATACTTAGATTGGATTTGTGTGCATAAGTCTGCATATCATAATGGTGAATGCTCATTGCATGTATATGTTATATTATATCATACTGAGATTGGATTTTTGTGCATAGGTCTGCACATCATAATGGTGAATGTCCATTGCATATATTTTTCATATGATATCATACTAACATTATATTTGTGTGCATAAATCTGCACATTATAATGGTGAATGGCAAATGTGTATAAATTTCGTATGAAATCATATCACGATGCTGAATTAAGATTTGTCTGTGACTACGTGTGCACATCATAATAATGAATGTCAAATGCATACATCTTTCATGTAACATTATAGTGAGCTTGGATCTTTGTGCGCAAGTCTGCATTATTATAATTGTAATGGCCAAGGTACAGAAATGTCGTATGGAATCATATCACGATGTTAAATTCAGATATTTTTTTTTGTGCACAAGCCTGCACATCATAATGGTGAATATCCATTGCATAAATTAAATATGATTTTCTGAGATTGGATTTGTGTGCAAAAGTCTGCACATTATAGTGGTTAATATCCAATGCATATACAATTCATACAAGTAAACTGAGATTTCATTTTTGTGCACAAGTCTGCACATCATAATGGTGAATATCCATTGCTTAAATATTTTATATGATATTCTGAGATTGGATGTGTGTGCATAAGTCTGCACGTCACAATGGTAAATGTCTATTCCATATATATTTCATATGATATCATACTGAGAATGGGTTTGTTTGCTTAAGGTCTGCACATTGGTCGTAAGCACTGCAAAATTCCATCATTAATTTCTCCCTTACTCTACTTGTGATTGGTTATAAATATAGAATTGCACAGAGTATAAAAATGTGCACAAACTTTGATTTATAATGTCCATCGTGAATTGGATGTGACAGTGCATATATGCCTGCACATGTTGGAGCAAAATGTATATAAATATTTCATATGATATTATACTGAGATTATATTTTTGTGCATAAGTCTGAACATCATAACGGTGAACGTCCATTGCATATAGATTTCATATAATATCATACTGAGATTTTATTTTATTTGCTAAAGTCTGCATATTTTTTTGTATATAAATCTGCACAATATAAGGGTTGATATCCAATGCATATATTTCATGTAATTTCTTACTGAGCTTGGATTTTGTGCATTTTGGTCGTAAGCCTTGCAAAATTTCATAATTTATTTCTCCTGTACATTCTTTTTAATTGATTCTAATTATAGAATTACACATGGAATTTTTAGCCATTGGATATGTTGCATATGTTGAAGCGAAATGTATATAAATGTTTCATATATCATACTG
>JARBES010000121.1:4560110-4575416 GCA_030265145.1 Strongylocentrotus pallidus
CAGTGGGTGCTCAAAATAGCCCAGTACAGTAAGGGTTAACACATTGTGTTGTGTGCATCTTAAAAAGTAAGGGTTATTATTTGTTATTTTACCACCAAGGAGAGGCGAATTCCACCCCAACTCCTGAGTCATATATATTTCAAAATTGACATTTTAGACATTTGGTGTGTTGGAACACATGGGAAAGATGTCTGCCACTACATCACAAAGACAATACCGATAGAGCCAACTTGAATAGCAAATACCTATAGTGATTACAACTTTCAAAAATTCATAATTTTCTAATTTTTCCCATGTTGTGATGAACATGCAGGAGGGATGAACATGTAAGACTTACAGAGCACCAGCGCCAAAATAATAAATAAATAATAATAAAAAATCAAAAAAATAAACCTCTCCAAATAATAGAAACAGAACTTACCTATACAGCTGGAGCAGGAAGTCATCCGGTGAGGTCTCGTCGACTGGAAGCTGGTAGAAGTTGATGATGCACTCCCTGAGGGGCGACCTGGGGTCACCGATCCCGTAGAGAAGACGAAGCTGGGCCTCCATGAAGCGCAAGCGACAGGAGAAGGGGAGCTGACTCACAACCATCTCTACATGCTGTTATAAGAATAGGATATAATGAGGATTGGATTGCACTTTCAAAGAAACTAACTTAACACTAAAATAAAATTTCTGTTTGTGTAATGCTCAAACTTTAGATAAACTGTTCTTGCATTTGCGTTTCGCAGTGAGAAACATTCAGAAATGCTGACATATAGCAAAGGATATTCACCTTTGTATGAAAAGTTTCCAGCTTGGGGAAGAATCAAATTAAAAATAAATGTACATTCAATAGGAAAGGAATTCAAAGTTCATTTTCATATCGTCTATCATCTATGATCATGATTGTTTTGTAAATTGATCTGTAAACTTTTACCTGTGAAAAACGAATTTCTGAATGGATAATAAATACTTAATTTTAATTTCAATATGATACAATACAATTATTTGCTTTCATTAAAAAATGTATAATAAGTAACACTGCATGAATTAAACTTACCATTAAAACATCAACAGGTTTCATGTCTCTCCTATGAAGTGCTTCGATACAGCGGCAGTACAGCTCCTCTCCTTCCTTGGACGGCCTGCATTGACCCATGTCAAGCTTGCAGAGCTGATCAACCCACTCGCCACTGGTTGTATAAATTGACAAAAGAAAGGAATAAGCAATATAAATAATACTTTAAAGTAACCATGGAATTCCTTTTTTTACTTGAAGATTGGATGAATAAAAACTCACAAGTTTAAAACATTCAAAATTCCTATTCCACATTCCAGTTAAAAAACATGCAAATACAAATAAAGTACATTATAAAATAAAGAGGAATACATAAAGAGACAAACAGAGACAAGACAGAGTTGCTCTTCAATCTCAATTCGCAGCTCCAGTTAGAACGATAGAGTCTAGCTGTTCCGAGGGGGATTCTTTGAATGATCAAACCTTTTCCGACATACTATCTTATGGCATTTCAGTACACGTCCTTTAGACAATAAAGCTAGTGATACATACAGAAATTGTTGAATAGTTTAATACTTGTCTGATAAACGATTCATCTGAAAACTCATCTATTCCAAAAACAAACCCAATAACTATAAAATAAGTTTGAATTTGAATTACAATGTCCAGATTATGTCTTTTGTTAAATTTTTAGTAGTATTAACTTCTTGGTAATTTAAGGAATATTAATCCGTTCAGTTATGTTAGTATTGTTTCATTTTCTTGGTAACTTAAGTAATGTTAATTCCATTAGTAATATTGATTTGTGTACAGTGCTTCGAACTTTTATGTCACAAGCACTATATACATTTTTCGTATTTTTGTTATTATTATTATCTCTTACCTGCCCAGTTGCTCTTCGAGCTCAATGTTGTACAGTTCCAGCACGTTAGAATCTAGTTGTTCTGAGGGGGGTCTGCCCTCTGAGCATGCCTTGGTTGCCCCCTCCCAGAGGTCATCGACATCTTGCTTGTCAAGGTCACCTGCGTTGAGCTTCCACGGAATGGAAAACAGATCCTAGACGGATCAAGACGAAAGAATGATTAAATCTGAATCATCAGAGATACATTGTACATGATAATTGTGTGAGCACTTTGGTTAGTTAATGGAAAAACGTTACATAAGAAACCATTTTAGTAGTAGTAGGAGCAGTAGTAGTAGTAGTAGTAGCAGTAGTAGTAGTAGTATGGTAGTAGCAGCAGCAGTAGTATAGTAGTAGCATAAGTAGTAGAAGTAATTAGTATCATTACATGAGAGAAATACATTGCTTAACAGAAGTAATTACTATTATTAGATGAGAGAAATACATTGCGCAACAGAGTTGTCAACATTATTTTGCAAAATAATGAAAGCTACACTATACCATGTCTTTATGGAAAAAGTAACTCATTAGTATGGTTACTACTTAGAGCAATATTCCCAAAATCATAGAAAATAGAAAGGCCTGAAAGTCCTTAATATTTGCCATGAAATGTTACAGCATATATTCTTTTTCTGTTACCGGTATTTGCAACATTAAATTTCAAGACTTATAGCCTAGAGGCTTGCACATCTTTTGATATTGAATTTATAAGATTACAACCAGATTGTACCAAACACAACAATGAAAAAAAATGTCAATGACATGACACTTTTCTATTTTTCATTTCACATTAAGCTTTATCTAACCTTCTTGACAATTTTGCTCGGAAGTTTAGCTGCTGGGTCAAAGAGACTAGATGGAAGACTACCAGTGGCATGAATATGCATGAGGCTCAGCCAGCCAAGGAAGAGGTCAAAGGTCATCATGACGGAGCAGAATGCACCCCTGTCCTCTGGTTGGTCAGGTATACTAAGAGCACTCTGCAAGGGTAATGAAAAGATTTTCATCGTAAATAAGAATGGTAAAATAGGTATACGCATACAGCACAGCTATAAGATACAACAGGCAAGTAATTAGGTTGAAATACCCTGGTAAGCAGAATATAGCCATCATTTACAGGGGTGATAGTGAGCACTAAAAAAAAGATTTGGGGGGAAAAATGGCATCTAACAGCATTCTCCCCCTTTTGAGTAAGAAAATTGGGAAAAAATCAGGGAAAATAGGCAAGAATAGAGAAAAATCGGGAAAAATCAGGATAAAGTCAGGTAGAAAAATCGGGAAAAATCGGGAAAAAAATCAAAGAATCAGGTAATTATCAGGCCTGCATTTAAGAAATTGATTAACATGAATTTTGTGTAACTCAAAGAGCATGGTTTCGACACCGAACAATATGTCTTCCTGCAACATGGCATATAAATTCAAACACATTGCAATCTCACAAAGCCCATGAATGACATCTGACTGTACATACAAAAAAAATCAAAAGATTTGACTCTTTCTTTCTTCTTCTTTTGCCTATAAAGTAACCACTTTATTGTTTTACTTACCTTTAGATCCTTGATAGCATCATCTTTGTGCCCGATGCTGATGTGAAGCTGAGCCTGGTACAACAGGATCTCCAAAGCCTGATGGGATACCTCCTCCCTGCTCGCCCCATGACCTTTCACATCGTCCAATCTCTCTCCATCTTCTTCTCCAGCACTCGCCCTACTCCTCAAATCTACATCCATTTTCGTCTCTCCCTCATCACCATTCTCCTCCTCACTAGCCCTTCCTTCACTGTCCAACGTCCTATCAGCTGCTGCTGTTTTATCTTCCGTTTCCATGGCAACAATGGCGGTTTCTCCATGGACATTCACATTTTGTGACACAACACTGCTAGTAGTTAATCCCTTTACGTCATCTAAAGTCCTTGAATTCTCAGCATTTTTGGGACATTCCATGTCCTTGTTTTCTCCTGCGACGCAGCTTTCAGCTTGTTCTACATTGCCGAGCGTCTTGGCGGTGGTGGCACTGGAGCTCTTCAGGAAGTGGAGGATTTTCTTGCAGGTTTCCAATTTGGTTAGTACTGAATATTCCGCCTCCAACAACTGCATAAGGGAAAATATATTTTATCCATTATGTCTCTTCATTGTTATGGGAAGAAAAAATCACGAGAGAAGTACACAACTACAGAAATTCAATGAGATTGCCATCACTATGTTGTTCATCCTTCTTTCTTGTAAGAAGATGACTATTACCATCTAGTTAATCATGTTTGTGGGCTCAGAGGTAGCTCTAAAGACCAATCGCAATAATCATGTTTCCTGTAACATTCTGGACTGATTTTGGTGCAAATCGCTTGTAAAAATGACGCCTGGCTGGAATGCTCCCCAGGGAGTGGAAAATGTGCATACATTGTGTGCGGGAAAGGCCTGAATCCAATTAACCGGGGTAATAATATATATCTGTAAAGCGCTTTGAGAAGGCCTGCGGTCCTGAAAAGCACTTTATAGGAACAAACTATTATTATAATTATTATTGAATGCTAAACAGTTGTAATGATAAGAGAAAATAGTGAAAAGAGAAACAACTTACCATCCACCATGTTGAATAGCACGGGGCCAACTCAGTCGCCTTGAGGCACATCTCCACATAGTCTTCCCTCTCAGCTCTCTCCTTGTACACAGTGAGGTACTGGAGCCAGAGAGGGGCTGAGCTGCAGTTCAGCTCCAGACCTCTCGATAAGGCATTCAATGCTCTATCCACACTGGAAATGAAAACAAATATATGGTTTGGAATCAGAGAAAGCCTGAGGCACTGAAAACAACTTTTGTTGTTTCAAAATGTACTATGAAACATTTCTGGCCAATGTGGTTCATATTCGAAAGGAGGAATGCAAGTATGAAAACTTGACAAAATATGAAAAAGCTCTAAATGAACTGAAATAAGTTGAGAATGGGACAAATTTCATGCCTATGCCATTTCTGAATATGATTCTCAATGTAATGATCAAACAAAGTAGTATTTACTTTATTAGGTACATGGCAGCATATCACAAAACCATTATAAGTAAAGTTTATCAACAACCCAGTGAAGCTTTTCCTGGGACATCGATGAATTTGTGACTGTTTCGTGAAACGATGCCCAGGTCTTTTGTCTGAGGTTTACCGCATCTATCAACTCACCTTGACTCCTCCTGTAGCAGACTCCTTGCCAGACGGAGCCAAAGCGCCACATTCCCTGGCTTCTCCAGCACAGCAGCCTCAAGGTCATGAACCCTTAACCTTCCAAGGTCAACAACCTTATCCCCCTGACCCCCACCGAAGTACCTCGCCTCTTCCTCCACATTCTGGATGGCTTCTTTTCGAATTGTTGTGGAAGCGGATGACTTGGGATACTTTGGAGGACGGAGGGGAAGGATTTCTGTCAGGGCGTCGTCTTCACCCGTGGAGAGACGCTGGGAGCGGGGGCGAGGCCTTGGGCGCCATTTGCGAGGGCAAGAAATTAGGCGAGATACAACTCCTACGGACGAATGGACACAAACAATAATCATCACTAACGATGTTAAATGCATCAGTGCCACAAGCGTATATATATATAACAAATTATTGTTTGCTTGGCAGAAACACACTTCTGGTCAAATGTCTCAAGTTTTTAACTTTATAATGAAGATAAACAAACAATACTGAAAACCAATCAGGGTGATCAATTTATACATTATGGACTTATAATTCCACAACTTTTACATGACACATTTAAAATATGTCGTGTCGATATAGTCAAATAAATTTCAGACTTTACGAAGTGTATTTCTAGAAATGTACACTCGTTGGCAGTGCATCCATTCTCTGATTTCTGTTGGGCACCTTTAATAGATGAATATTTTATAGTTTGAATTACAGTAGTTGGCCTGATAAGAGCAAAAAAAGCACGAACTGAGTGAAAAGAGGAAACATTTGAATTCATATTAATTCAATTCAATTCAAGTTTATTTCCACAATCTGATAAAGGTACAAAACAATCAAAAGACAAACAAGAACACACCATAAATATAACATAACAGATAATGGTGGGATCGACAATAGGCCTACAGGCCTGTCTATGGTCAATCCCGTAAGTATATACATGAAAGTCAAATTTAACAAAAACATGAAACTAACAATACAACAACAGCAACAACAATAACAAAACGGATGGGTAAAAGGAATGGGAGAGGAAGGGAGAAGGCAAATTAACATAAATTAAAAACAAGTTACCTTTATCATTTCCTCCTAGGACTTTCTCAATGCAAGCATTGAGTTTGTCTTTCTCGCTGGAAGCTTGTTTGTGACGGACTGGGCTTGCAGGGACGTTCTTCATTGTGATGTCATCCTTTCCTTGAGCTTTGCTGCCGACGGCGTTGTAGGATAGGAGATCGGTCAGCATCTCACGAGAGGACATGGTGTAGTCTCTCTCGTGTTGCCTGGAAGTGATGGACATGTGGAAAGGGAAAGCAATGCTTTGAAAAATGGAGGCCATTCACATATTCAGTTCAAACAAAAACTATACATTTTTCTATTAGGAAGTAACTTCAATTTAAACAGGTTCTCCAACTGACTTGAATATTGAAGTACAAGAATCTTATCAGATTTATAAATAATACGGACATCATGTCTAAGCTTTTTGATCCTCACTGCCCTTTCACGTTCAATAAAATGTATAACTGAGTTTGAATTTGCTGCTTATTGTCCTCTTTTGTTGTTGCAAAATCAATCATACATTGCTAATGGACAAGAATATCCCCCCCCCCCCCTCCTCACCCTGCCCCCTCCCCAAACTATGCCCTCCTCAGGACCCCACTATACGTACCAAACAGTCATCATCATTGCACGTTCCCTTGAGCTCGTACAGACAGAGAGGCCTGCTGGCATCAAGCTTGTTCGTGAAGCTGGGTGACAGCACAAAATCCCCTCCTCTCCCTATCCATCCTCCCTCAATCCTACCCCCCCCCCCTACTTTACAACCTCCCCAGACCCTACTGTACTTACCACACACAGTCATCATCATTGCACGTTCCCTTAAGCTCATACAGACAGAGCGGCCTGCTGGCATCGAGCTTATTCGTGAAGCTAAGGGATTGGACGGAATACCCTGCCTTGAGTCGGAACAAGGGGCTTAGTCTGAAGTTGAAAGAACCACAAGAGAACGTCTCAGACAAAAATTGATATGACATGAAAATAAGCATGATAAAAAAAAGAGAGATTGTTATAGAATAAGGCCAACCTTATAACAAGATGACTTCAGTCAAAGCAGAAAAGTTAAAAACAATCATCATTACATGTTCCTTAGTGATCCCACTGACAAATTAGAAAAAAACTGATTAGTGAAAGTTTAAGGAAAAAATGATGAAGGTATTGCTTGATGTACATCAGAACATGGAAATGAAATGCTACAGTACAGAACCTGCCAAAATGTTATGAACAATTTCACAAAGATGGCCTCATTAACACAAGAGTAATTAAAATTAAACAGATATTTGTACAGATATCTGCTAACTTCAAAAGCGAATTATATTAGGTAAAATTGTACAGCTTCTTTTTTTACTTTTACTTCATTAATCCTGTACAATCTGGATTCTGGACAACAACCGATGCGTTAAAGTTCAGAAATTTTAGTTCTTCACATGAGATTAAGAGAACTAATGTTTGCTGGTAGTTACCTGAAAGCTTTGAAGGGCAGTAAGGAACTTCTGTAAGCCACAAGGCCATGAGAGTCAGTCTCGACTGGTGACGCATTCTCTACTTCATCTTGAACTGCTTCTATAGCTTCCGCACTGGCCTGTTGTTCTCTACTTGTGTCTTTACACCAGTCTACACGGAAGCACTCTTGACCTGTTGCTTCCATAGAGGGCAGTCTTTGATTGAAACCCAAGGACAAGAAATCTGGCCCCTTCTTTTCCGCTTCCTTCTGCTCTTTCCTGATACGACTCAGGTACCCTGACTTCAGGGCCTTCCGACCGAATAGAGGCATGTTTTTTGGAGTGTTCACAGTGTCCGGCACTGGGCTGCCAGTTCGTTCTGATGACTCTATCCACTGCAGGAGGTCACTCTCCAATGAGGTGTCGGTCAGTGAACTTTGACCTGACCTTTGACCTTCCAACTTGAACTTTGCCTTCATCTTACCGAGGGCAGCTATGAGTGGGGTGGTGGGGGTGGAAGCCTTGGAGCTCGAGCGGCTTCTGATGTTTGGTGTAAGCGTTGGATTCGCATCCAGCCAAGATTTCCTCCTTTCTTGACCCTTGACACTTGACCCTTCCACTTTGACCTCTACCACCTCATTGTCAACAGGAGGTGTTACCTCAGAACTAAGTTTAATCACATCTTTTGTGTAAATCTTTGCAGAGGGTTTGGGGCCGGAAAGTTGCCTGACTAGTTTAGCTTTGCTTTCTGGGATGACGGATTTTGCTGTGACACCTACGAGAGCTTTTTTCGCCTCCGCCTCTCTGAACTGGCGAATCTTGTCCGCTAGGTGGCGTTCCATGTCCTGGAGTTTCTTGAGATCGGCAGTCTGGCCAGCCGTCCTTGCTTTCTTGATGTCCTGTGAAGAAAAAAATAATCATGAAAGAAGAGTCAATATCTAATGATCACTGTTGCTGCTTGTTCTTAACTGAGATATAAACTTGCTTAAAGAAGGCTCAAGAACGCAAGTCGTCATGTTTCCTTGTGCAAAGAGCCATAATTTGCTGACACCAGACTTGGTGGAAATACTATTAATGTGTGTACAAGTCTGCACGCAGCAAACCCGTAGGCCTACCAGAAAATATCCCCTCGTCTCACGGAGAGTCTTCGGGTGAGAAAAAAGTGAGATAATGACTTTACCATGTGGGGGGATGGATGGAAAATGCAAAGCATTACATAAGGTCTGTTGGTCATATATAACTGAAGGCTAATCCTGGTGATTGACAACACCTGTTATTGGGTAAACACCCAAACGATGTTGAATTCCCATGAGAGCCCACTCCTATGCTTCTTTAGCCCAATGCCGAAGGAACTGGATGGTCCCTGTATTAAGCCTATGTATGATGTCTCTAAGCGCTTTACAGATATACTCTTACCCGGTCATTTGATTCAATACTAGCCTGCACACACTGTGTGCACAATCTCCACTCCCTGGGGAGCATTCCAGACAGGCGTTACTTGACGCTCAAAAACTGTTTGACCAACAATGACGGTTGTATCCTACCGATTACCCATTTAACACCTGGGTGGAGAGTAGCAAGTGCAGGTTAATATCTTGCCACAGGATATTAGTGCAGTGTCTGGATTCAAACCCTCAACCTTCTCATCTCCAGTCAAGCGCCTTAAACCACTCGACCACGACACTCCTATTTTAGTAGTTAACTGGTTAACATAGATGAGCACTTACTATACTGCTCGAGTCTGGTGCTTCAATTCTCCTTTTCTCTCCCATCGCCGAGGGCGCGACCTGGTTGACTGACCTAGGCAGTGAGGAACGATACTCCGATTGGGTGATCTCAGAGAGGACCACGCCTTTCAGTTTGGCGAGATGGGAGCGGACGTGGTTGTCTAATTCCAGGTTTTTGGTCAACCTCGCTTCCAGAGCTGTTTTCTATAAGTGCACATAAAATTAAGCGGAGGAATGAATGAACGAAAGAAGTTTTTATTACAAAAATTGATCAAATACAATACATACTGCTACCTACTGCTGTGCAGACGGCCTCATCTGTTGACCAGTTCAAGAAATTACTCAAGTCACATCTATTCTGCTAGAAATTACTTTATTACCAGCCTACATATACTTGACTGATCTCTGAGAAGTGACTAACTTTTGTTTATACATGTAAGTGGCCCAAACATTGAGCAGTGTGTGCAGCGCTTTGTAACCGCAAGGAAAATGCAATATATCAAATACCTTTTGGATTAGATTGGATTATCAAAGTCCTGACCAATATGTTATAGGACAGGGATTGTACAGTATATTTGCTTACATTATGAAAACTTACCTAGAGTCACCTATCGTTACTGTATCCCCAATTTTGATAGCATCCTTCTGCACTGAGAAGTTGTTCAGGTGCTACATGTAGAGGAAAACAATAGCAATCATCATTAATGAATAGAAAGATATAACAGTAAATAAAATCATTCAAGTCAAATACATAGCCAATACATATTTAAACACATGTAGACCACTACTACAATCACAGGTGAAACTCCTATGAAATCATTTTCATATGAACTTCATCCCGAAATCAATATCATTCAATTGTATCAAATGCAAACAAATTCAATACAATCAATAAAATTAGATGGACAATAACCAAGACACATCTGAATACAAAATTGTAACAGCCAAGAATGTAACACCTAGCGAATCATTCCAAAACACATACCATTCAAAATATAATCACACAGCCCCAAAAAGGTAAGTAGTTGTTAGTAAAAAATCATGTTCAACTGACTCACCTGTTTTGCAGACAGGTAGACAAGTTTTCCCTGGCCTGTTTGGGCTAATATGAATTCTCTTTTGACCATAAGAACCTTTCCTTTGTCTTCCGCCAAAGATTTCATCGCTTTCTTGCCCTTTGAAACGAAAACAACAACATTACAAGCAAGGAATCAGTAGAATGTCTTTCCATATGGTTTGATTAGGTCTACCAATTATGTCAATGTTGCATGTTACGTGGTCAATGGAGCACTTTCAGAATGGCTTCATAATTTTTTTGTATGTGAAGCAATGAATCAGATAATAACGAAATCTTTCTGATTCTGTGCTTGATTTGAAAGGATATCATTACCAGCATACAGAAATAATGTATACATTTATTTCCCCTCTTACATATAGTTCCTATATATCTGTAAATATATTGCTGCCTTGTATTTCTGTTTATACACCCTCCCTCTATTTGTCTGCCTGTTTTATTTTTTTTATTTTTTTTATATTCACTTTATTGAATCTTGTAAATATATTATTCTCATGATTTATTTTAATTAAAAAAAAAATATTTCACACCTTTCATTTCATTTAATTGTGCCTCCCTGAAATCTGACAAGAATCTTAAACAAACATGTAATTACTTTGGCAAAACAAGGTGAACTCATGGCACACAAAGGCTTATTTTTGGCCTACAATTAATTGCTGCTTAAAAGCATATTTTAACAATGTTAAATCTGAGATGCATGGGCCTACGTGTTATCAGTGGCTCTGATATGGTGCAATATTGAAGTCTTTAACAAAAATTGCGCTTCAAAATAATCATGAAGTGCCTCAAAAAATTAAAAATCTTTGAGTGACCAGTTTTACCATACTCATTTTCCCCAATAGACTGTAGTGTTATAAAAACCGTTAGGAAAATGAAAAATGAAATTTTGATTTCCAATCATAAATATCTTGATAATCAGACAGCCGATTGGCTTGTAAAAGTCATGGGATTCCTGACTGATCTAACGGTTTATAATTGTGATTACAGCATGAGAATTTCAGAATCTGAGGCAATATTACCGAGTCACTTTAACAGTATTAACCTACACATGTGAAATCGTTCAACATCTTACAATGCCTGATAAATAACCTGAAAATAAAACAATATGTAAACAGCTTTACATGTATCTTAAAGGTAATACAAAGTTTTGGGAAATTTTGAAATTCAGTGGATAGTGATTCTGTACAATTTTGATATATTTGGATGCCCCTGTGGATGTATTATAATTACTAGAAAATTTAGCCCCTAATACACTTCTGCTTTCGAGAAAAATTGAATATAAAAATTTACCGGTGCTCCTGGTAAATTTTGATTAATTTCAAATAGTGCATACGGCCGTACAATGGTAGCTGCGACCATGAAAATCTCAGAATATGTAGATGTGATACATAATTTCTTAACAGAAATAGCCAATTGGTCGATTTTAGCCAAAAAATATTGTTTTATACATGTAGCTTAATTAATATCTTGACCTTGAGAGGGATCTATACAACATAAAGAGTGTATTATTTACAATTTCATAACTTTAGACTCGGTTTCAACCGCGACAACGATCATTGAATATTGTAAGATCGCATATCCTTCCAATAGGTTTATTTGAACCGATTTCATGACCCCATACCAAAACTTTGTATTACCTTTAACACAATCAAGTACATTGCAGCTTTTCTGGCTCATACAGGTCGAATGTACAACAAAACAAAACAGTCAGCATTCAGCCTCTGTTACCTTTTTGCCTTTAGATTTAGATTTCTTGCATCCCTCTATGGTGTCTGGCTTCAGTGAAAGAGTGACAGCTTTGCTTGATAGATCAATATTCATCACACAAGCTTCGATGCTTTCCCCAACTTTGGGAGATTTCCCTACAGATCAAAGAGGAAAGAATATAAAATATAATACCTGTACAGACATAACATATTTACAGTGTATACTAAAAGTTAAGAATGAAAGAGAATAACATTTTGAAATCCATAACTTTCCCAAATTCTGAAAGGTTACTTTAGTATTGAAATAACTGTTTGGAGCCAGAAGGGTTTGACTCTGTATACAATGATAAGAGTTAGCTCCCTTCTGGCTGTGGGGTTGGACTGAGATTTCTTTCAGTGACAATTAATCAAGGCTTTATTTCATCATTGGGTTATGGTTAGCGTGGTTATTTGGTTTCAGGCTAGGTTTAGGATTAGGGTAAGGATTAAAGGATAGGTATGGTGTTTTGTCCAGGAGGGTAGTGAGAGATTCAGTGAGTGTAGGAAATTGACTGCAAAGCAATGTCATCAGAGCACTCCTTGACACTATCAGAAAGGGAGTTAATCTTCAAAGTCTTCACAGGTTATTTGTATAGTGAACTGTATTTTCAGGAACAATTAATTTATGGCTTGCTTATCCTTACCATGTACGTGATCCTGTGGAATGACTGCATCAACAGCATGAGGGAGAGAACAGATGATTCCCTTTCCTGGAGTACTCCTGACTGTGGCATGGACCAAAGAGCCAACCTTGTGGGAGATCACATGCTTGAACTCTACAAAGAGGGAGACAAGGAAAGAACTTTTAAAGCGGGACTGCACTACCTGTACCTACTTGCGCCCTCTATATAGTAAACAATGCCTAAGCGGTACCCGTTGGTCCCCCATGATCCCCTTTTTCTTATGTTAATTGAGAGCTGATTTGATGAGATAACCACCTGTCAGTAAACTTGCACGGAGGTCTTATACCTCCTGGCCAAACTAGTGCAGACAGGCTTAAGTTAAGTTTTAAAGAGGAGTATTGAAATGCTACTACAGTAAAACCTGTCTAAGTGGCCACCTCACTATAAAGGCCACCTGTCTATAGTGGCCATGTATTTTGTCTCCCTATCGTGATTTCCCAGTGCTGATGTCATTAATCTGTATTTGCCACTCTCGACCCAGGTGTAGTACATTTTAAATCATTATGGGCACCTGGTAAACAGTAATTCTTTTAATGCTTTTGGCACCTAAGGGTAGCTTGGTCAAAGGGTGACTAAAGTATTTTGTAGGCATCTTGGGCATCCATCCCCTGGGCTGGATATGTGTGTGCTATAAATGTAGCTACATTTATACATGTATATTGACCCCATGGGTGTCATAACCTCTAGGTTGAAAGCCTCTTATCAGATTGAGCACTACCTTGTCAGGCTACTGAATTATCCTAAGATTCTTTTACTGACAAGCCTTCGGCAACTTGGAGCTGTGGAATGATTCTCTGATTTCATAATACTCCAAGGCAAAAGAATGGGCAATGCACTCTCAGATTACTCTGCAACAACTGGATGTTCCTAAAATTCTATTACAGGTATTATACAAAGTTTTGGTATAGGGTCATGAATTTGGTTCAAATGAACATATTGGAAGCATATATGCGATCCTACAATACTCAGTGATCGTTGTCGCGGTTAAAATCGAGTCTAAAGTTATGAAATTGTAAATATCAAACTCTTTATGTTGTATAGCTCTCTCTCAAGGTCAAGATATTAATTAAGCTATACAACAATGTTTCTTGACTAAAATTGACCGATTAGCTATTCCCGTTTGGAAATTATATATCACTACTACATAATCTGAGACTTTCATGGTTGCAGCTACCGTTGTATGGTCGTATAGGCGCTATTTGAAATTTATCAAAATTTACCGGGAGCACCGGTAAATTTCTATATTAAATTTTTCTCGAAAGCAGAAGTGATTTAGGGGCTAAATTTTCTAGTGCTTCTAATACATCCACAAGGGCATCCAAATATATTAAAATTGTAAAGAATAACTATCCACCCAATTTTCAAAATTTCCCAAAACTTTGTATTACCTTTAAGTAAATACCTTAAAAACTTTGTGAATTACTCACCTTTCTTTTCTTTCAGAAGGAGCTCTGCCCTATCTCTGTCACTAAAATACGCCTCTAGTCCGGCCAACCCAGTATACGCCTCTGCTTCGTCCTGGAAACAATCTGACGTTTTCAGGCTGACCAGGAAGCGTTTCTTCTCCACATTGACCTCTGTTACCTTTGCCCTCAATGTTTGACCCACTTCATAGAGCTTGGAAGTATCACTGACAAACTCATCTGACATCATCTGTGTATATTAAGAATATAAATTCAGGTTTGAGACAAATCTACATAATTCATACAACCTCAAATGAAAGCATTTGGTTGAATTCAAATTCAAGATAACAATATTAATTTTTTTACAGACTTTGGTATTAAAGTTATATTTACTTTTTTCCTCACTTGAACCATTATGCTTTGATTTTGATATAACCTTGTATTTTTGTAATACTTAGGTAAATTTGAGATACTCTGAAAAACTTTTAGAATCAGAAAAATTAACAGTCCTAGTGACTGGCCATGATACTGCAGTTTTGGGAAGGGTAGTGGGGCTCCGACATGGTCCTGCATGTCCCATCAGTAAGGCTACATGACATGTAGCCTTACTGTACTGTACATTATACAGTATGTGCTGTTGTAGTTTTAAGGGTGGAGGGCTAATGGGACTGTTTAGTTGTTATTGATCTGGTGGTTATGTGCCTCCTAGGAGTGTGTGCTACATTCAGGATGAGTAAAAGTACTATCATCACAAGTTTGGAAAAAATTAAAATGAAGTACTTACTGCCTTTGGTGCTAAGCCCACAATATGATTTGGGAATTCCACAAAGACTCCATAAGACAAGGTGTGACGTAGGACGCCAATGAGGAACATGTCGGTCTCCAGCTCTGAGAAATCACGGACAATCTCGGCTTTGTTCCGGGCAGCATTTAAGAGCAATGGCTTGCATGTAACAATCTGAATTTCGGGTCAAGGATGTAATTTTTAGTGATATAGGCCTAACATGCTGGCAAAGAACCTTCTTAAATTTGAGTTGTTGTTGTAGGTAATAGTTTAATGGCGTTCATTCAGTATTGAATATATACGCCATATCTTTAATTTTATAAGAA
>JARBES010000121.1:4639894-4650661 GCA_030265145.1 Strongylocentrotus pallidus
ATATTAATTAAGTCGCAATTATGTGAATAAGTCATGTAAATATTACAGAACATGCACGTAGTGTATGTACGGCTGAGTCATTCACAAATTACAACTTTGAATTGACAGAGGTCCAAGCCGCCTTGAATTAACTTGTACACGTATTACTTAATGAAATATTCTGGTTCTGCTTATTATTAACAGCAAATTTCTATAAATTCTTATCCATCTGTTTCATTTTTGTTCACTTGTCAGTCCACTTATCAGCTAATGATAAATACTTTTTTTTATTTCTCACACCACATTTTGCTTGCCAAATTGGGAGAAGACTACGCCAAAAATTGTATCCAAGATGGCAGCTTCCACGGCATCACAATTTCTGAAGATATGGAGCATGTTATTGCTGTTTTTCGCCTGTTTCTCGTCTTTTCTATCAACTAGTTCCTGTGAGAGAACCATCAAACTTGTGAATTTGGTAATATGTCCGTTATTAGCCTCATTGTTGAGTAAGATAATCAATTTATTATGCTTTATTTCGTCAGTGGTATTGCATATTGACTGCTACTTCAACCAGAGCACTCCTGCAAAGCATAGAGAGTCAATGCTAATGCGTATTGACCTCTAGCACTGCTTTACGTGAATAGGCAGCATTTGAATACATGAATAGTCAAATACACTCGTAACACATAGATGCACACAATCATGCCGATGCGGCTGATCGGCAAGTTTGACAGTGGACTCATTATTTGAATTTTTAAATTATTCTTTCTAACATCGGAAAGTTGAAAAAATTGTATTTTACTGCTATTTAGCTTTTTTTAGGTGTCATCAATCATCACTAAAGAGTAAAGTACTGATATTGAGTGAAATCAATTGAGTGTTGTACAGTTGTGTTTGAAATGTTGTACTGTAGAAGTCTAGGCCTGTACTAGATACACAGCCAGGATAGTAATGCAGCTATGGGTGCTTCAGAGCACACATAGCTGCATTACTATCCTGGCTGTGTATTAAAAGCTGTGCTATATAGGAGGAGGAATACTAATCATCATTGAATGTAACATTAATGGATGCATTTTAAAGCATGATTGTTCTAGTTGGCTATTCTTGCGCCCTCTATTTAGCAAACAATGCCTAAGGCTAAGCGGTACCCATTGGTCCCCCCATGATCCTCTTTTCTTATGACATGTTAATTGAGAGCTGTTTTGATGAGATAACAACCTGTCAGTGACCGTGCAGGGAGGTCTTATCCCTCCAGGCTAAACTAGTGCAGACAGGCTTTAAAGAGAAATATGGCTTTCAACAAAGAAAGATTCAGTTCAAATTTGAAATTTCAGAATCAAATGCGATGCCACAAAGTGATGCAATGTATACAAAAGATATTTACAAGAAGGATATGAAAGAGTAGTGTAGCCTACTAGTCTTTGCCTAAATAAAGTGACTGGATTGCAAAAACATTTAATAATATGTCAATGGAACAATAAAAGGGAGTAAGGTACTAAGATTAAGAACATTGTCTAAACTACCATTTTATTTTTTCCTTCAGTTGTATCGTCATGGTGATAGATCGCCCACAAATGGCTACCCAAATGATAACTATACGGAGGACACATGGCCCCAAGGTTTCGGACAGCTGACGGAGGTATTCTATGAGAATAATTTCCACTTTCTAAAGTCCTTTTGTGAGGCTGTTACAAAAATAAAGTATACAATCTAGAGATATTATAAGCAGAAATAATATTTTACATTGTCATGCCGGCTTAGGGCTTTTTTTACACCAAGCTTTTGAAGCCTTTTGTCTCCAATGAGGTGCTGCAGCAGATAGATCCAATGCTGTTTTACTTGCACCTTGTAAACTATTGGCACACGCTCCCTTCCCTTATTAAATGACACACTTCATGTCAAAGTTCTGCAAAATATCTTCGAGGAGGAGGAGGTGGTTGTGGTTTTATTTCTGGTGTTTTTTTTGGATAAAATGGCACTTCTGTTTACAAGTCTGTTTTTATTTTTCTACGATAGAGAGGCATGGTCCAACAGTATAAGCTGGGGCAGTGGTTGAGGAAGCGTTACGTGACTGACCTGAAACTGTTTGACGGCATCTACCGCCCGAAGCAATTCTACGTTCGTAGCTCACCGAGAGAGCGCACCATCATGTCTGCACAATCCAACCTGCAGGGTTTCTTTCCAGCAGAGTCAGGGGGAGGGGAGCCATCAAGTGGAACACCTCCATGGCCACCAGTGCCTGTGTTTACTGTGGCCGACGGGCAAGATTATGTAAGTATATCGCTGGTTTATCCTCTCTACAGTATCATGTTGTGTACTGGATTGTGAAAGTTAATTGTCTATTAATTACAATGAACTTAGTGAAGGGGGTGATTATTTAGTGAATATGAATAATTGAGTGCATTAGATAGTTAAAGGGCTCAACTCTATCAAAACAGCTTTTTAGTTTTAAGAAGAAGCTTGGTATCCAACTTTGAAAGCAAACTATTCGAAAAGAAAGAAAACACAGAGAGACAGACTGGTGAAAGTGTGAACAGAATCTGACAAATCATAAGAAAGTCATGAATGTTAGAAGTTGAAAACACTTTATTTATTACTAGAAAATTGGAATTCATGAAATATTCAATGAAACACAGCAAATGAAAGAGGACCTCAAAAATTAAAGTCAACGAG
Source organism: Strongylocentrotus pallidus (assembly GCA_030265145.1). Classification (NCBI taxonomy): domain Eukaryota; kingdom Metazoa; phylum Echinodermata; class Echinoidea; order Camarodonta; family Strongylocentrotidae; genus Strongylocentrotus; species Strongylocentrotus pallidus. Next base: position 4,642,547 of record JARBES010000121.1, read on the forward strand.
TTGCCAACTTCAAAAACTCTTAAGCTTTCTTACTTTTAATCAGACTTTGAAAAAACTGTCTCTAATGTGACTCTTTCATTTGTCTGCTTTTAGAAAATAATGTTAAATACCAGAGTGAACTTCCCCTTAACTTCTAGAACACTCCATTTTGATTTATTACACAGTTACTGAGTGGAAGCAGGTTACAAAATTGTGATACAGTGAGCGATTACTACATAGAGAACAGCCCTGCCGAGCAGCAATATATTAAAGATAACCAGGTAGGTCAAGGCTTCTTCATATATTAGAGTTGCGATTGATTCAAATCCATCGCAAGACCCAACTTGCGATTAATATCAACTTTTCATTAGATAGGGGCCCAGTTCTCACAATCTTCTGTATTGTAAAAACTTGACACTTTTGCGTGCCAGAAATGTTTGCAAATTACATGAGTGACCTAGATTAGTTAAAATTTCATCACATGACGGAGATTGATGATACCTGTCATAGAATCAAATTGAGTAATTTGGGAAAATTCTTGCAACCAAAAAACATTTTTGTTGTTCATCATCATCACCAAACATTATCTCGTGGTCAAAACATGCGTGATATACAATTACGAATGTTTAAAAAACAGCTTCTGAAATGCCTTTTCCTTACGGCAACTCGAGATAACCTTTAGAGTGTTTACTGTGAAAATTGGCAACACATCTTTAGAAAACACCGTCTTAAGTAGCACTCTGTATACAGTATCTGTTGTTGTGAAGATGGCCTCTTGGTTTTTGAGAAATTTAAACTATCTTGATATATTTTCTATCGCTAGATTTTCTTTGATAGAATTCAAGAGAAAGCAGGATTTTCGGGTGACGTTATTTTCGAGAATTTCTATCATCTTGGAGATACTTTGATGAGAGAGGTAAGTACCTATTAGATTTGTGCCGAGACTTTGGAATGAGAGAGAGACAGAGAGAGAGATTTTCATTCATTCATCAATCAATTCATTTTGGTTTATTGTAAGAAAATTCCTTGTAAAAACAGTCCAAAGACTGATACAAACAACGATTACATATTTACATTGTTTAAAATTACATAAAAGAATCAAATTAATCGCATACATTAATTGTTGCTAGGTAGGACCAAAACATGGCTTGTCCTAACACTAACAATGTATGCAATTCGCATTTTAACTATCGAAATGCAATTATTTAGAAATGAATAAAATAATTTGTAACCAGGCACTTAACAAAGATTTGTGCATTAAGTTTGATAAAATTTGATAAAATTACAAAGACGGTCTATTTTAAACTTTCCATGTCTTTTAAACAGCAGCAATTTTTTTCTTTCTGTTCAGCGTAAAGAAGGCAGAAATTTACCGGAATGGGCGGATGACGAGACCTTTAACAGATTAAAAGCTACGCACGATTTTGCCTTTGAAGCAAAGTTCTCCAAAATGACGACAGACGAGAAAAGAATTACTTCAGGTTGGATTTTTTTCAACTTCAAGTTCAGTTTATTTAATTCCAATTTAAAAAAAATGCTATCGAACCTTCTTTAGTGACCACCTGATTAGAAAGACAGGCTTTATAGTGGCTTAAGAAATTAAAACGGGTGTCCTATAAGGCTTTAAAAAAAAAAATGTTGTTGTATTGCCCTTTGTCACCGACCCTAAAATCTTAAAATCTAAAGGTTTTTCTTTTAAACCATTATTAGAGAAAAATATGTATTCAAAGCATTAAAAACTGAAAAATATCAGCCTAAAGAGGGGGAGAAAAAACGACCGACCAACCCAGGTGCTGTCACATACAGCGCAATACAATTTTTTTTTTGTTAGGCCTAATATAACGATAATGCCAAAAGGCCACCTGTCTGTAAAGACCTTATTTTATGTTTAACTTGAGCAGTATGTCCTAGTGAACCTGTATTCAAAGGTATAGACCAGTTCTGGTCATGCGATTGCATTGTGAAAGAAACGTGGAATCGATCAGAAAAGGTTGATCATCTAGCATATAAGTGTTGGTGTGTACTGCAAGGTTCTGGAATCATCAAAATAATAAGAAATTTAGCCCAGTCTTGGTAAAGTTACAAGCATTGTACACAGAAAGATGTATATGGGACTATCCAGGCCGGATAGATATGATAATTTCCCAAATGTATCAATTAGTAGGTAGTTTCTCGGCAAATTTGTTATCATCACATATAGTCAAAACATATATTTCACATGTTTGGTAATAAGAGCTTCCATTTCATTTTTGAGAGGGGGCGTTTCCAAAACTGGTCTATACCTTTAAAGGAACCTGTACATAAAGACCACCTGCTAATAAAGGCAACTTTTCATGTCTCCCTTGAGTGGTAGTTATACACGGGTATATGCCTGAAAGAGTTAGAAATAATGTCAAAGTAAAATTCTGACTGTCTTATCAAATCACCGCCCCGCTAGGCGACAAATTGTTACGATTGTGCTTTAATTACTAAGCTGGTGACAAATTTGTGACTGGAAAAGCCCGAAATAGAGTTGTAGCAGATCAGTTTGCTCTTGTAAAATCACTGTTTTTTTATTCTTCTAATTTCCATCATTCTCTCTAATTTTTTCCTTTTAGGAGATCTTTTAGCAGCGATGGTTGCAAATATGAAGGCTCATTTAAACAGAACAAACAATGACAGTAGGATATTCATGTACTCTGGGGTAAGTTGAGACACTTCTTCCGTGCTTAAACCACAACAGTTTATATAAAAATGAAAAAAACATGAATTCATTTTGTCCAAAGTTGAGTTGCAATCGATTGCAAATATTAGTCGCAAATTTTGCAACTTGCAATCAATCGCAACTTCCTTGCAAAGCCCCGTAAGTCCCCCCTGCTCCCAGTAATCATCATGATGCTTTCTCTCTTTTTACCCTCAGCACGATGACAACTTAGCACCATTTTTAGGTCTGTTTGGTTTGTTCACTAACGTGGCACCTCCCACCGCTTCCTGTATTATGGTGGAACTGTACAAAGAAGATGATGGGTGAGTTGGAAGTCTCCATTTGGACTTGGAAAATTAAATTGAATGATGACATAGCTGATAATGCTATTCATCTTTTTTTCTTTCTTCTAGCATACCCCCTCTTCTCTTTTTTTCTCTTTCTCACTAATACAGTTGCTATTTAGAATTGATACTTTATAGCCACTTTACCTCCAAGTTCCAAGAGTTGCAATGAGAAATAATAAGTCCAAAACTTGGTCCATATTTCTATCTTTTTATCATCTCTTTTTCCTTCTCTCTCTCTCTCTTTCTCCCTGGTTCACATACCATGTAGTTATTGATGAAAAACGTGTCATTCCAAAATCAAACTTCATAGCCACCATACCTTCTCAAGTTACTAGAATGCAATGAGAAATGTCCTGTTCAGAACTTTCTTCCATATTCTGTTATCATCTCTGACATATAGTGCAGTTATTATTCAGCACTGACACTTCGAGCCAACACACCTCAAGTTCTTAAAGTGCAGTCAAAAATGTCCAGTTCAAAATCAAAACCTTGTTCTATGTTTCTGTTAGCATCTTTCTCTCTCTCACTCTCCAGTTCTCATACAGTGCAGTTATTATTCAGAAATGACACTTCAAAGCCACCATACCTTCTCAAGTTCCCAGAATGCAATGAGAGATGTCCTGTTCAAAACTTCTTCCACATCGCATCACCTTTCGTGGTCGATGACGTCGATGAGCTATGCAGGAGGAAACCGCCATCGCTACCTCTAGATGTTGAGTGGAATATAGGTAGGTCAAATGAATTGAATCAATTTGAGCTAACTCAGAATTCGGAAGCAGAACTTTCGAATCTCTATTCCTAAAGCATAAGTTGAACAACCAATCTTAGAAGGTTTCATACCTATTCAGCTTTCGGCAACTACAATTTTTCTTCCGTGACTGAACGTTCGCATCAATTTTCAACAGATCAAACCACTTTCATGCATACTCACCTCACAAAATTTACAGATATCCATGATACTGTATTGCCCATGCTGCCCTAGTTTTATAGAATAGCTTCCCCGTCTCTCTTAGAAACATTATTACGATAGATAATTTTCAATTCTGCCCGTAAAACACTTATTCCAAATGTTAAACAGATAAGAGGAACTCAGTACCCCATTTTCTCTTTTTCTTCCGAAGCACATTAGGACATGTTGGCCGAATTCACAAAGGAGGTTTGTCGACAAACTAAAGTTTACCTATGTGCGTCAGATAATGCGTTTTGATGCGTTTCAGACCAACCTCCTATGTGAATTTGGGCAAATATGTTAATGACAATTTATGTTCAGAGCAAAAATGAGAGCAAAATATGTTGCAGAGTTGCCATTTTATGTTTGATTGATTGCGACTTAAAAAATTCAGAACTTTCTTATTTTTGATATGAATTTGCTCAAACTTTCACTGACCTGTTCTTCTTTTTTTTCTGCTTCTATTAAAACCAAGTTTATATCAAAGTGAACTTTGTCTTCAATCATGTCTTTCTAGGTTGGATACTAGCTGCAAGCAGCTTGGGTCTAGCAGGTCTTCTTCCTCTCATAGTCTGTGTCATACTTTCCTTTGGCGCCGGTGGGCGTCGTCGGCTACAAAAATCCAAGCAATGCCTAAAACCAATCAACTTCCACCTCTTGGGCGGTCCCAACAGCGAATCAGAAGACGAGAGCGTGTTTGACACATGACCCCACCACAAGGCAAGGAGTAGACCAGAGCCACTTTGAGGGGTCAGTGACACAAAAACGTCACTCCACTTTGGCCATTTTGAGAAAAAAGTGGTTTATGTGTCACTGAGCACTTGGGCCTTAAGGAGTTAAGTCTATGTTTCACTAGCCATTGACTTCAATGGAAGTCTTTGTGTTTCCTGGAAAGCCCACATTTTTTTGAACATTTTGATATCAAATACTCATTTTGGCAAAATATGGAGTTACGTCTTTGTGTCACTGAACCCTAGATTTGATGGTATAGAAAGTTTTGTTAAAGTATTTCCTTCATTATTTATTGATGCTGAATAACGCCTTGTTTCGCACATGACCTGTTTAAACCACTGTAGCAAAAGTTAATCAGAGTTAATTAAAGGTCTACATGAATTGGCTGTCCCTCCTCATTTTGGCAACATTTATTTGTATTGTTGCCTCAAATTTCTACTGATGTGTAGATGTGGATTTTTTTATTTGGGTTTGAAAAAGGAACTAATGTATGTTTTTGACAATTTGGTTCAAGGGTAAACTTTGCATATATCAATTTTCATTTGGAATGGTTTTGTAATTCAAAAGATTTTATGTAGGTCTGGTAGGAGTCATGTATTAAAGATTTCTGTATCACACTTAAAATAAATGTTTCACTAAATTGTCTGAAAAATAATGATTTTATATACGAATACCCAAATGACATTTATCTAACACTTCTGCCCACTAAATCATGGTGTATTTATAAAAGGCATCTGTACAACATCATATTGTTGAATCTAAGCTGGATTTTAGTAATAGACTAGCATACTAAATTATTTCTGTTATCAAATGAAGAAAATATAGATACTGTTCTAAGAACTATGGTACACAAATTTGATTAACTCTAGCTAGAACTGCTTGTTGATTTCAAAGGATTACAAACTTTTATAAAGATACTGAAATAAAGCTAGAATTGAAAAAAATAATGTAGACACTGGAGTGATCATGAAAGTAATTGGTAATATGTTGGACTTTTTGTTTTGTTTACGATGATATATTACAACAGTCTAATAATGAGTTTTTATATTTAGGTTTGAAATTAGGGAGCTCAAATTTAGCGTATCGTACAAATTAAACAATAACTCTGCACTTTCTGATTTAGATAACACCATGTTATGATTATTAATGAGTAGTCATATTTCCTGAAGATCTTTAATCAAGGAGCTTCATATTAGCATACAGGTGTCATAAAATAACTGCATATTCAGTTTCAGAAAACACCATGTTTTGATTATCCGACCTATTTCAAATGTTTGTGTAGGGGTGGGGGTAGATAGATTTTGTTGTCTCATTATAATGATGATGATCGACAGTATTAGGGGAACATGTGCAATCGCATTTTGATATATTGTATATACAGTACTGAATAGAGTTTTATGATTTAATCCATGTTTAATACTTTCTTGTTATTCCTTTTGCAACAATCATTCCACATTTGTGGTTTGATTCCATAACTTTTGATTCAGAGCCCTACAAAAAAGGGTAACATGCCCGGAATTGAGAAAACGGAAAAGAATCTTTAAAATCCTTAAGTTGGCAACATGCTGAGAGTCACAAAATCATTGTTTTTCGATCAAATTTTGCAATTTTTTCAACATCTCGTCAACATTCTCGCCCATGTATATAGTTATCAGAGACATTCCATTTTATTGTAACAGTGTAGCAACAATAGAAAGATATTATAGGTGCCAATTTGAAGAACAATATGTGATCAATTTAGCCCTAGAAATAAATCCTGTCCTGAAAGGGTCAACAAATTTTTTGTAACTTTGGCTGAAAATCTTGTGTAGGAAGTAGAGTATCAATGAGTGGTGAAGTGTGACGTCTTCAAAATTCTATTTTTAGAATTTCTCAATTTTTTCTTCATTTCCCGAAAAAGCATCAAAAATAATGTCCAAATGTCGAAAAATCAATTGAATATGTTAAGTATTGGCTGAGATATGACCATCTGAATAAATATATTTCCTATAGGAACTCAGTGTTATATACTCTGGCTCCTAACCATTTTTTTGTTGACAGTTGGACATTATTTTTGATGCTCTTTCGGAAAATGAAGAAAAAATTTGAGAAATTCTAAAAATAGATTTTTATGACGTCACAGCTTCGGTACTCTATAGGCAAGCCCCAGGGCGTTCACTCTGTACTAGAAGATGTAACTCATAATTTTGTTGAGGGTATAATACTTGCATGGGTCCTTTTTTTTGGCGGAAGCTATTCGATTTTTATGTAATTAATTTAACTATTTAACATGAAATCAAGGAGAATATAGATTGTACATAATACCTCTATTAATCCCGTTGAAAGCATCTCAAAGAGGATTTCAGAAAAAATTTGATAATGAACATGAAAGCGTACGTGTTCCAAATCTCAGGTTATAATATCCCCAATACCCTTTATATTTGATTTTGTGGGTGTTTCAGCCAAAATGCACTTTATTTTTAACTATCACATTCCGCTGACAAAACAGAGAATTTCAATTAAAGACCCCTTTTTCTGCAAACTTTGGAAGAGTAATGCATACACCAATCCTAATGTCATTCTTCATATCTTCTTATAAAGCGTACAACTCCTCTCCATTCAATTTAAACATTGCCAACAAAAAGATTTATGACAAGTCAAAGAAGTATCATACCATGTTGTCGCTTATCGTAAAAATTGTTCTGATGCATTCCAGTATACACAGATATTTGTTTTATTTTATGACAAAATTGTATTCCATTTCATGCTTATAAAGCTGAGATTATTGTGTATGAAGGCTGATTAGAAAATGAAGCATGTTATGTGGATAGAAAAGATAGTTATCCAAAGTCTTATATGTTTGTGTTTCGGTTTTGTTCATATTTTAAAACATTATTAATATGTATATTTTGGACTTATCTCAGTCCACAAAGGAAGAGTTGGATTTGTAAAAAAGTTACCAGTATTTATTTTGCAATCTCTACATTGCAATATCCTTGTTTTTTCGGTTTTGTTTATAGATATTTTAAAATATTATAAAAAAGTCATATTTTGGACTTATCTCCACAAAGGAAGAGATAGAATTGTAAAAAAGTTACCAGTATTTATTTTGCAATCTCTGCATTGCCATTACTGAAAAGAGTGTGATAAATATATTACAAAGATTAGAAATATAAGTTAACCCAGATGGGTTGAAACCTTTTCCAATTTTGAAACCCAATACTGGGTGATTTTTTTATCTTGCCGCACTGGCCATTAATGAATTTGATGCTAAGATTAATGACAACAATAATAATATTCCGCTTTTATATAGCGCTTAATAAATCTACGATGTCTCTAAGCACTTCAGAGATAAACTATTACCCTGGTCTTTGCAGTAGCTGCATCAAAGACTTGGAACAGCATCCCTCTTTCCATAAGGGAAATTACCTGTCTTGCCACCTTCA
>JARBES010000121.1:5099178-5109468 GCA_030265145.1 Strongylocentrotus pallidus
GTTTGTGATTTACAAAGTGGATGAACAGCGATTTGATTTTGGATGAATCTTTTATTTTATGTACATACACACATCTAGCTAGAATATGATTTAGCAAGATAGGCCATCGAGACACGTATTTTGTGCAATTTAAAAGTTTCCCTTCTCTAAATATCCTCAATATTACTACATTTATTCAATGTTCTGGTTTCAAAGGACCAACAACTCTATGGGTATTAAGAGTTGTGGTTTGAGCCCTACAAAATATGTTAGATGCAAGTTAGTAGAAAGGGCAAACATTTCTGCACACACCACACCAAATTCTTTTTTTCATGACTTTATAGCATTTGATGCCAGGAATTAAAAAAAGAAAATAAGCTTAAGATCCTTGAATTGGAAACTTTTTGAGAGATCATATTTAAAAACATTGTTTTTCAGTAAAAATTGGCATTTCTTTTTCTCAACTTTTAGACCACACTCTTACCCACATAAATGGTATTATTGTTTTCAGAGACATTACATTTTATTTTAACAATGTAGCAATAAAAGAAAATGTAATTGTTGCCAATTCAAAGAACAATAGGAGATCAATTTAGCCCTAAAAATTGTGTCCGGGAAGGGTAAAAGTTTCCAAACATGAGATGATGGAATATGTACTCTCGATCCAGTTGTGTTTCAAACGGCAAGTGCCTAATCATTTAATCAATATCTTCATGTGAATTAGCACAGTATTGTCGTGTGAATTATTTTGCTTATTAAAACAAACAATTACCACCACTCAGACAAAGTGCAATTGATCTACTGCAGAATGCACATCATTACATGCCCCTTTATTCCTGACTCCATTGCTACGTAGAGTTGAGATTGAGAGTTGGAAAACGTGTCAGTAGACTTTTCAGAGAAGTGGAAAGAAAGACCGAGAGAGAGAGAGAGAGAGAGAGAGAGAGGGAGAAAAAAAGAGAGAGAGAGAGAGGAAAAAAAAGAGAGAGAGAGAGAAAGGAGGGGTGGGGAGGAAGGTACATGTACATTATAGGATAAGGAAAAGGTGGAAGATAAATTGTGGCTAAGGGGTGATTTGGATTTTTAAACAAAGAAGATATTTACTTTGATTACTAAAGAGAGAGAGAGAGAGAGAGAAGGGGGGGGGGGGCAGGGATAAAAGTTGGGCATTACAAGGACATGGCAATTTTTTTTAAATTCAAACACTAAAATGGGGATACTTTTCAAATACTTTGAGGAACTACTGGAGAGAGAAAGAAAGAGAGAGAGAGAGAGACTCAAAGAGACTCAAAGAGCCTACCACAGTCTCCGTACATACACACGTCTTGTTTCATGTACGTCTGGCTCGGCAAGACTACACGTTTGAAATATTAAAGTGGGTCATGTTATGCGGCAAAGCCAATATGGCAAATGATTCAGATGACTCATTCGTTCATAGTGTAAAGTGCCACGTATTAAAGTATGGAGTCACATTATATATTTTCTCTTTAGTCAAAGGATCTTTGCATCAATATTGTCAATGTCAGTATAGAACTTGTGGTATGGATTCCACAAGTCCATCAGTATTTCAAGAATACATAAAAAGAAGGAAGATAGATAAATCAATTAAAGAATTAAATTAAAGTGAATCCTAACCCATAAAAACAAGTCATTCAAAGATTTTTGATATTTTGAAGCACTTCATGATAATTTTGATGGGCAATTTTTGTAGGGCTTCAATATTACACCATATCACAGACACTGATAACACGTCGTAGGGCCATGCTTCTCAGATTTATAATACTGGAAACATTGTTAAACAATTGATGCATTTAATATGCTTCAATATGTAAAGTTCATGGTACAAGGAGCAGCCTGTTTGCATTTAGTTTTCTTTCTACGCTTAGTCTCTAAGTACCGGTATGTATTTTTGTTCATCAGGTAATTTTCAGATAATCCTCGGTGTTAGTGTATCACTTTGAAAGCAATACAGATTTAATGTTTTATCTTTATGAAATGGGGCATACATTAACATTTATATTGCAAATTACAAATAGTTCAGGGGGGTGTTTCACAAAGATCCTAATTTGAACTTATCTCTAAGTTGGACTTAACAATTAGTTGGACTTACAATTATGGAAAGCCGTTGGCATCTATAAAAATATTTTGTAAAAGTTATTTCAAAAGGCACAAAATGTTTATTCAAATCATTCATATTTTCTATTACCAACAGTGATTTCATGTTCTTGATGTGGAATTTATAAAAAGTCTAAAATACTTGAATATTCGCTTTCAAATATATTTTAATTTTAAGGCTACAAATGGCTCTCCATAATATTTAAGTCCAACTTAGAGTTAAGTTCAACTTAGGATCTTTGTGAAACACCCCCATGAGCTATACATGTGTAACTTAATATGTAGGTCTGTTTACATTTTAAAGGAAAGTGCATCAAAATGCGTTTACATCTTCTGAAGATAGTGATTTAAACCGAGAGAAACGTTCAGACCTTGTTTTTGAAAATACTTCATGACATGTGTATCAAAATAAGGCTTACATGTAGATCATACACAGTACATGCATCATTGGCATGCAACCTAGAACATAAACAGCTAAAAATACAATCATTACCATAATGAAAAAAATGAAATTGGCTGTGGTTTTGACATTGTTGTCCATATACATGTTGAAAAATTATACATAGTGCACTGAGAGGAAAAAGTGTGAAGTTAGAGGTAAATCTTAGCTCGTAATAATTATCAATATAACTCTCAAATACACTTTATGTACATGTATGAACACTTACATGTACATGTACTTTATGTTAAATGTCCATAATCAGTCATTTTTTGATGATTTCTTTTCGAAAACCATGAATGCTAACAAAGAGCAATCTTTGTTTTACAATGTTCATGTATATCACAAAGTACATGTAGTAAGCAAATTTTGTGTGTGCTAGGCAAAGGCACAATGCCCAATTTGAAAAAACAAAAAACAACAAACATATAAAATAAAAGAGTAAATAAACATAGAAAAGAAAGAAAGAAATATTTTGATTTTTCCATTCAAACCTCATGTTAATGTAAACCATGCCAAGAGTCATCTGAAAACAACACCTCATTATAATACTTCAAAGTTACATATAAAAACAACTCAGACATTATCAATCACCCATATAAATACAATCTCAATAGAAAAGAGCAGTTATATGGGGACACACACATCATGGAGTCTGGTTCAGACACAATACCTCATCAAAATCCAACATCTCCTGAAAAAAATAAAAAAAATAAAAAGACATTTAGAAACTGGCTCCTTCCTTATTAGATTGTGTCGCATACTTGGCCTTGATTGTCGAGGATCCAAATTGGTTCTTGGAATGAGCAAATTGGATATTTTTTTTTATCCTCTTGTGATTACCATATCGTGCCAAGAGTGAAATGGAGAGTTTGGGAAAAAAGGGTGATGCGAGAGAGCGGGAGAGAGAGAGGGAGGGGGAAGGGAGAGAGAGAGAGAGAGGGAGGGGGAGAGAGAGAGAGAGAGAGAGAAAGAAATAGAGAGAGAGAGAGAGAGAGAGAGAGAGAAGGGGGAGCGGGCTGAGCGATTTAGAGAGATAGTTCAATGCATTTGATTATTACATAATTACAATGTAGGTATTGAAGTACAATCAGAGAATGAATGCAGGGAGGTACAGCAAATGAGTAACAAAAAGGGGGGGGGGGGCAAAGAGGGTGAAAGGAAGGGATAGCAAGAGAAAGATAGAGAGAGAGAGAGAGAGAGAGAAGGGGAAGGGAGCTGAGCGATTTGGATAGATACAGAGAGATACAGTTCGATTCATTTGATTAGCACATCATTTCAGAGTTTAAGTTCAATCAGAGCAATTAGAAGAATATACTGAAGGCCTTAAAACATCCATAAAAGACATGGATCCATTACTATCTATTCACAATCAGATCCAGATATATTTATAATTGTGCTGAAAAGAGCAGTTTTTCCAGAAAACTGGAAATATAACATCAATTAGTTCACACATATGCACACATAACCTTGTGTACAAGTGAAAAACTATTGAATCGATGAAACTTCATTAAATCCAGCAGCTGCCACATTTATTCTACTTTCTTTCACCTGGGGATGAGCCAAAAAACTCTTCACTCCTCAACAAAAACATGACCTTCCATTCATCCATGCCTTACACTGTGTCTGACTGAGGACAATAACCGGTAGGTCGTTCACCTCTACGATTATTGTTGTGTTGCACACTTTTGAAACACGTCTGTATGTCTGTATCGGTGAGTCAGTCTGGCATTAGAAATGGTTTCCAGGAAAAAGCCTATGAATTCTTGGAACTGCAGCCTGGATAGTACTCGCGATTTTTTAAGTAGAGACTGGAAAGAAAATAACGGTTTTTATTTCTAGCCTCTTTATGCTTCTATTTACTGGTGTATACTAATTAACGGAGAAGTGCTTCTAATTTTTTTTTTAAATTGAAAGATGAGTCAGCACCTGTCACTTTTAGGCGTTTTTATGACGTAAGATTGAAACTAATTTTAGTATTGATTGTGTGTGATATTTTTTTAAATAGTGATATTGGAGAGTACAATCATTAACTATTTGGTCTCAGAGGAACAAAATCTATGAATACCGGTAATTTTAATCCAACAAAACGAGGGGTATGTATAGATATAAAATCCCTTTTGTTTATGATCATTTACATGCTTGCTGATTGAAAAACCAGTGTTTTCAGGAGAAATGCTTATAAAATCAAGAAAATGTTCTGAACAGAATATTAGTTTTTTTTGACAAATCATGAAAATGTGACAAATTATGCAGTTCCGAATCACAGGTTCCGGTATGTCAAGTATTAGCCTAAAATCATAGCAAAAATTGAAGAAAAAAACATCCTACAGTGTTTAACATATTATCGATAAATGAAAATAAAATCCAAGTTCATTCGTAATAGAAGTGAAATGTAGTTTACTTTTTAATGATGCATTGTTTTGATGTAGGGTTGAAAGTGATGACGCATTATCTCGGCAGCAGCAATGAAACCCAATCATTTATTTTACATCGAGACTTGGGCATATCGATGAACTTGAAGCACTTCACTCCAATAACAAATAATGGATTGGATGTTTTCATCGTAAGAGCCAATTTCACGTTCCCTACCCTTTGTTTGTGATTGAAAATGGCACTTTCAGTAAGTAATCATCGAAACCCCACTGTCGTACATTACGTGGAGTCGGTGACCTGCGATAAGGCCATATTCTATTGTTCTCGTAACTGATTGGTATTCCTTGGATGATGATTTGATGTGCATAGGTGAATGCCCGTCCAGTAAGGTAGGGCCGTTCACATTTGTATCTAATAATAATTTTCCTTGATTAGCCTTGTCCTCAAGTAGCACGATAAGGTTGGCATTGAATCATCAACCCGTATTAGTCTTGCTCGCAGACGACTCTAGTCAATTTCTACAGGTCGGTTGTAATGCAGGTCTAAATAATACAGGCTCAGACTAAATATGAAATGTTAATTTCATGCTCTTTCTTTATTGTAATGCACAAGTAAAGTAGAAACAAGTCAATAAGATTTGAATTACAAGAAAGCGTCAAATTAGAGACCCTGTTCTTAAAGACCATCTTCCAAATTTTCACCATACATTTAAATACAATAAATATGTATTGAACTATAAATTTACAGCTTATTTCTTATTTTTTCACACCTCTTTTTATCTATACCAGCATGTATCAAAAACCCCAAATACCATTACCCAAAAAATAGGTCTTTTTGTTTTTAATAGCTGATTAATTCCAGCACCATATTTACAGAACAACTGCATATCTTTTCATCTCTTTATTACTATTTTTTGTTGCAAATGGAAAGCTATGTGTATGTACATTACAGTATATGCAAATAAGAGATGACTCATTTTTGTTAACCACCTGGCCATACTGTTGACAGTCCGTTTGTATTTTCTTTTCTTTTGTAAATTCTGCCAGAGTGTTGTCTCATGACCACACTCTACAAGGTATTTCCTTATTATTAAAGTTTTGCCTTTTATTTAATAGTTTCTTAACTTTCTTTATCTAAATGAAGCCTCTTCCTAGTGTTATCCCTTGGAATAAATACTCCAGTGACGTTATTGTCTTTTAGAGCCAGGAGGGTCTTAATTAAATCTTGTTCTTTTACAAAATGCCAACAATCCCTGGCTCTCGAAACACTGTTTGGTAACAAATATCCTTATATTATATAATAATAATAATAATAATACACAAGATTTATATAGCCTTATTATCCATTCTAATTAAATGCTCAAGGCGCTTCATAATATTAGGGAACACATTACATCATGACAAAGGAATCGTGTCGATTTACATAAGAAAGAAAAAATAAAAAAATGAAAGAACTAATGAAACTGTCTTCAAAACGCAAAATTGAACATGTACATGCCTTGTATATATGTTTTATCAGAGAGGCAACAATCACAACAACAGCAAGACAAAACAAAACACAACACAACACAAAAAACAACAACCCCAAACAGACAGACAAACAAAGAAACAAACCAACCAACCAAAAAATAAAACATTGCTGAATTGAATGGTTTTGAAAGCCAACGCTTGTGATGGATCATGCACAACATGTCATTTTTTTGTTCATCCCTTCTCGAGATAATGGCCCCCTTATCATCCAATGTTATTCCAGACCAGTCTCAGCAATATCTTCATGCCCTCTAGATGACCCATAGGGATGACCAATGATTTTTTTTTTTAGGGGGTAGCCCATCAGATTTACCGCCCCCCCCCCCTCCAAAATGTTTTCCAAGATGTAGTTTGACAGAAAATTATCTACCCATGGGCCATTAATGTATTAAGTAAATGATAACCCTACAAGTCTGCTGGCCTTTGGGCAATCATATTGTTAATGGGCAAGCATATTGAAATAATACTTGCCCAATTAGCAAAATACTTTCTATATATATTTTTCTAATATCCAGGCCGCTATTTTATTGCATATGTGTAGTATTTAGGGCAACTGAAATTATTATCAGCAGGACTTGTATGGCTACATGTAGGGCGTTAATGATTACATATCATCCGTTCAGAACCAGAAGGTGTTAACTCTGTGTATTATGATGTGACTTAAAGTCCTTATGCCTCGAGTCACAGCTGATCAAGTTTGATTATGCTTCCATAATTTGTTAACCTCTAACCAGCAGGCCTACATTTTATGATCCTCTTCTGCCATAGCTCTGCATGACCAAGTTTAATGGCAAGTTAGCCCCCCTTCTCTGCCCCCCCCCCTTTTCCCTGGGGTAGAACCACCGGCTACGCCCCTCTTGCCCGCTCTGAAAAGGTTAATAGAATCAGTCTGGATAGGGGGCTCCGTGTCTTGCATTATTGAAGATTGAGATAGCTAAATTGATTGATGAGCGTCCGCAAACCTTCCTACCCTGGTGATGGTCAATCGTAGGACAATAGGCCTGTCTTCACTATCTCAAGATTGCCAAATATCCAGCTATTTGAACTATCTCGATCGCACACTATACCAGCTAATTTGCATCTTCATCAGACCGAAGTAGCAATTAGCGGGATATTTGGTCAGGATTGTCATCCCAAGATATCTTAGGATAGTTTGCAAAACATCCCACTATTTGGCAAAATATCCAGCTATTTGTCCTGTGCGTCCTCACCAGACCGAAGACTCGCACTATGTGCTAACGCTGAGCAAATATCTCAAGCTAATTTCTCAAGGTCGAGTTTCAAGTTTGGAAGCCGAATCTCGAGCTGATGAAGACGCGAATTTGGAGCTTCAGGATTATTTCCCAAATCAGAAATAGCGGGCCATTTGGTAATCTCGAGCTGATGAAGACGCGCCTACTCACGAGGGTATTTTTGGACATCGCGAATCAAATACCAATCAGGCGGACGCCTATTGTCTCTGGCTCCGAAGCGTAAACAATCTT
The DNA here is from genome assembly GCA_030265145.1 of Strongylocentrotus pallidus. NCBI lineage: Eukaryota > Metazoa > Echinodermata > Echinoidea > Camarodonta > Strongylocentrotidae > Strongylocentrotus > Strongylocentrotus pallidus. The sequence goes on from JARBES010000121.1 coordinate 5,107,101, forward strand.
GTTTTTAAAACAGCCTCAAGAAAAGGGAAGAGGAATATCAATAATATAGGGGCATTGTCTTGGATTATTATTGAACTCTTAATATGCCTCACAGATAATTTCCTTGTGCCATATTGTATTTATCATGGGATAGGTAGGTAGATACCAAAAAATTACTCTATAAAATAGTGCATCCACACAAAAACATATTACTATTAATCTAACTTGGATGCTGGTGTGAAGAAATAAGATTCTTAAGGAGAAAATAGGAAATTTATATCATCAATATAAAGAAAATAATTAGTGGATAGTGAGGACATGACACCACAGACTCATGAGTGAGTTGCCAATTTGTCTAGTGATTTTCAAAGTTTTTAATGTCATTAAACATTCATAACTCTCTTATTAATTATCTGATTTTGCTCAGACTTTTTTTGATTGGTTAGTCGGATTTTTCTGCTTCTATTGAAAGTAAGTTATTTTTGGAGTGGACTTGGGCTTTAACTGTTTCCAGTGCAAGATTAATCTATCAAGGACAAGGTATACCAGTGTTTTAATGGTTGTTATAGAGCTAATCAAGACTTTGGATATTGGTAAATTTGCCAAGCCATTGTGTTGCTCAAAGTAATCCTTTCGTCTATTGATGCCTGCCCATTGTTTGTCCGAAATTGCATGTATGGCAAATGAGCAACCATGCAGAGAAGCGAAGAAAGCGACTGAAGTGTTAAACCATGGTCCATGGTTAAACCATGGTCCATAGTTAAATGGGGCTCAGGCTCTAAGTTAGGCTTAGTGCAAAGGTAATACAAAGTTTTGGGAAATTTTGAAAATTGGGTAGATAGTGATTCTTTACAATTTTGATATATTATGATGCCCCTGGGGATGTATTATAAGCACGAGAAAACTTAGCTCCTAAAATACTTCCGCTTTCGAGAAAAATTGAATATGAAAATTTACTGGTGCTCCCGGTAAATTTTGATAAATTTCAAATAGCGCTTAGGCCGTACATTGGTAGCTGCGACCATGAAAATCTCAGAATATGTACTTGTGATATATACTTTCCAAACGGGAATAGCTAATCGGTCAATTTTAGTCAAAAAAACATTGTTTTATAGCTTAATTAATATCTTGACCTTGAGAGGGGACTATACAACATAAAGAGTTTATTATTTACAATTTCATAACTTAAGACTCCATTTCGACCGCGACAATGATCACTGAATTTTGTAAGACCGCATCTGCTTCCAATATGTTCATTTGAACCAAATTCATGACCACATACCAAAACTTTGTATTACATTTACAGACATACCACTGCCACTGGTATCATGCTTTTGTAACATACAGTATGGATTTCAAGAGATTCACAACATGATCTGCAATTTAGGAGTAAGTGTCGGCCAGAGTGGTACGTGGCGTGCTCTGACCTTTGCTTTGGTGATCGCTGTTTCATCAAAAGTATACTAGGCATCCGTTAGTATTGCAATATGGTTTTTGACAAGGCTAGGGTAGGGTTGCCACTGGATTATTGGCCCAATTTTATCATATAACCTATAGAAATCGAGAGGTCTGCAGTGACACAATCTGAATTTTGGGGCTAAGCGTGGGCCAGACTGGTGCTCTGACCTGTGCTTTGGCAACGGTTTGCTGCAGACATTATGTAACTTCTAGTGAAAAAAATACACGGGGGGCTCAGGGCGAATTAGCCCTTGATATACCATAAAGAGCCCCCGAAAGTCATAAAAGAGCCCCAAAAAATGTGCATAGAGTTCAATGCAAAAAGAATTAAAGAGTGTTATTTTCATGCAAGCAAGCTTGAAAAGTAGCCCCTGACATTTTTAAAGTATTTTTTTCCCTGGTAACTTCAAATATAATACAGGGTTATGGTTAGGGCTGCAATTTGGTTTCAGGTTTATAGGTTTATAGGTTTAGGGTCGAGACTGAATGGTGTTAGGTCCGGGGTTAGTGTAGAAATTACTGACAACTATATGTGCCATGCAATTTGCCAGGGTACATGGTGCAAGAGGGACGATGGGAAATCCCCTGTAATCTACGAGGTGTTTGCTTTGTAGTTTAAACCCCCAAATGTCAACACTGCTAAAATGTGACAAACAGATTGGATTCATCATCCATGCACTCCCTTGCCACACATCTGGGTTCCCATTATTAACATGTACATGTACATCACTTTCATCATAAACCTCAATTTTAAAAATACCCGTAAGATAATCACTCTATTACTACCAAAATTATGCAATCCCAGGTTTACCAAGCTTTCTATTGACATTCCAGCATCCTTTGTTGCCATTGTTAGAGTTCTGTGTTTAGAAAGCCCCATTTTGTCCTTTTCAGCCCCCTTGGAATGTCAACAAAATATATTTACTAAATC
>JARBES010000121.1:5280312-5291979 GCA_030265145.1 Strongylocentrotus pallidus
TTTTTTTTTTTATTGGGCATTTTTTGGGGGCTGTTTTGAAAACCCACCCCCCCCCCCCCACCTCAAATATTGGGGGGGATATATCCCCCCCATCCCCCCGGGATCGACACCCATGGTATGTCTAATGATACTATTACCCCGGCTGTGCTTGAGCTGCCACGATAAGGCGCTCATGAATATTTCCTTTTGCCTTTCTGAAAAGTATACTCCCACCTGTGTATCATCGATTGTACCATCGGTGCATAAAATGAATCATGAATTACATAACTTTAATGGACCCGTTTCCAGTATTCCCCACGACGGGATTAACAATTTTGTACGAATGACCTTTATCTGCTCATGCGCAGATAGTTCCAACTTAGGTTAATTTTGTTGAAGGTTTTGGGAGCAGAACTTTTATGGATTTGTTTCAGTAGGCATCATAATTGATCAACATAATTTTAAAATAATAATCGTTTCATGATAACGCCGTATCGCAAAAACAACAACAACTCTATACTGGTATTCGTAAATGACATTATGAAATAGCATCATCATCGGTGAAACTCTTATTGGAAATTTAGTTAATGTTAGAAATTAAACGAGAAAAAGGAATAACAAGACATGGGTTACGTTCAAATCAAAGACGGTTCTTGTAATCTTTGGCAAAAACCAGAAGGACAGCTGAAGAGAAAACAAAATCATAAAGACCATTAAGAAATAGGCTCAAGATCAGATTGAATACCCTTTTGGATTTCCTAAAGAAATCATGTTTTGATTGTGTAAAACTTCTGGGTTGATAATCAAAGGCAATCTAAAATCTGGCAGTATATTCATTCTTTTTATGGGAGAGGGGGGGGGGGGGAGGAGGAGACGATCACGTTGCAGGGACAATAGAGACTTTTAGATTTACACAACGACAACGTGAATTGCTACGATCGACGTCCTTTTAATGCACTGCCTTGAATGGACGTCATAGATATCAGTCCACACAAATCTAAAAGTCCCTATTAAGGAGATCCCAACGACTTTCGAAAATCAACTCAAGGGTAAATGTCTTTTACTCCCTCTAGAAATCATATTTGGATTATGTAATGATGTTATTGTAACGTTTCAATCGAGCATGTTCAAAATGGGCTTATGGTAAGCCGTTTTAGCATTTAATCCTATTCGTGATATAAACTAATTAGAATTCTTAATATCAATAAGTAAACTCTTTGAGTTAACAAATGGGAATTCTTGATATCACGAAACAGGATTAAATGTTCAAACGGCTTGCGATTTGGGCTCACATTTTTTTCTTGAATTAAAATGATGTTTTGAAAAGCCTTCGCGATAGTACAGGAAGAAACAGTAAATAATCACTGCCCGCGATATTTCAAATGTTTCGAGATAGCATATGGGAATGGAGATTTCATTTCCGATCCCCGCCCCCGATTTGTATAATTCATTCATTTATTTTTCCTCTCATGAGCTGGAATACTCTAACAGCAAAAGCTGTTTCCATAGGGGTTTACCATCATAAAATCATATCACTGATAACAAAGCGTTTGAAGTATTTATATCGTATAAGTTAATTAAAAATTTGTATTAAGAAATAATAATCCTAATTCAAGACATTGACATAATCAAGGATGATAATACAAAATAGAGGACACATCGGTTTGGAATTCAATGATGAGCACTTGACTGGTTTCGGACCTATCTAACGTCTCGCACGCACTGTTGTCATCGATTGGATTTGGTCAACACTTCACATGCCTACCCATGGAGTGCAACAAGGATCTATTGTTGTACCCTTAATGTTTTATTATGTTCCTTGTTACACAGCTTGGAAGGGGTTATTGAAGCTCATGGTTTTTCAAAAATGTTCTATGCAGCTCACACACAAATATGTCCTTGATTAGAGTCATGCAATTTACAAGATCTGTGTTATTATCATTATTATCATCTCTTAAGTAATTTCTATGGGCAGTTCTACAATAAATGTTTTTTTAAAGGTCGTTGAGTTACTTTTGGCGAAAGCCTTTGCGATCGTTTTTCTGAATGTTTTCTTTTACCTGAAAGCTGTTTTAAATCCACTGTTTCGAATCCCCTTGAGGTCGCATCTCGAAGGTCAGCTGCTCGGTTTGATTTCTGCCTACCCATGGAGTCCAACAAGGATGTGTTGTTGGACACTTAATGTTTTACTATGTACATAGCTCCTTTCGATAGGGTTATTGAAGCTCATGGTTTTTCTAAAATGTTCTATGCAGCTGACATACAAATTTACCCTAAATGAGTACTATGCAATGTTCAAGAACTGTATTATTATCATTGTTAACCCTAAAGTAGTTTCTATGAGCAGTTTTCAATAGAGTGTTAAAGAAAGGCCCTTTAGTGCCTTTTGTCGAAAGTCTTGATCTTTTACCTGAAAGCTGTTTTAAATCCACTGTTTCGAATCCCCTTGAGGTGGCATCCCGAAGGTCAGCTGCTTGGTTTGATTTCTGCCTCAAGTCTTCGTGTATCCTTCCCAGCAACTGTCAAAATAAAACAATAATGGTGGTGATAATAACAGTAATATTCTTTGTGATAATGGAGGTAGTGGTAGTATTAGTCGAAGTAGTAGTAGTCATTGTAGTAGTAGTAGTAGTAGTAGTAGTAGTAGTAGTAATAGTAGTAGTAGTAGTAGTAGTAGTACTAGTAGTAGTAGTAGTAGTGGTAGTAGTAGTAGTAGTAGTAGTAGTAGTGGTAGTAGTAGTAGTAGTAGCATCAACAGTAGTAGCAGTAGATGTAGTACTACAAATACTACTGGTACTACTTGTACCACTGGACCTGGACCTACAACAACAACAACTGCTACTACAACAATAACTGATGCTTCTACTCCTACTACTACTTCTACTTCTAATAAGGATAATGTAGTCTCTAAGGGCAACTGTTTAGTTTTGTCTCAAATCGTCGTGTAACCTTTTCAGCATCTGTTGAAATAACATACAATCACATTTACGGATAATAATGATAATAATAGTAATGACAATACTGAAAATACATAACAAATATCTGTTCATAAGATTATTAAAAAAATACACAGGAAAAAATCAACACGATAATGAAAAAAGGTAAGCATCTGGTTCTTTCATAATGCAAAAGAATGGTATCATTAATGATAACAGTCATGTGACCACAATCTATCCAATAGAATACGCGCTTCAAATACACTATTTTTTCTTAAAGTTGTAACAATAAGATTAATGTAGATTAATATTTTACGCAACTTTACTCATAAAGCACCAAATATCCTTCTCTTTTTATCACTTCCTCACTTTCCTTCGTCCATAATCCTTATCTCTTTCTCGCCTTTTCTCTCATCCCCTCTCTATCTTCTCCTTTTTTGATTTATTGCTTACTAGATGCCCCGTTTGTTCCTGCCATAGGCGATCAAGGGCCTCTCTGTCTCTCCAGTCTCTCGCTCGCAACCCCCTCTCTCTCCTCTATCTTTACATCCATATATCAATCTATTTATATATCTCTCTTTATATCTATCCATCCATCCATCTATCTATCTATCTCTCTATCTATCCTTGTCTCACTCAGTCATCATACTTCACTGTTACCTTGCAAACTCCCATTTAAAATTCCCACCTTCTTCAGCACCCTACTTTTTCCCCCTTCATCATCAGCTACCATGATTCATCATTTGTTTGTTTGTCAATTCAAGTTTGTTTGTCGATTGAACTTCAAGCCTAGTTAGGCTGACTCTGAATGATCTAATTAAGATTGCCACACCCTCGGCGCTATAGTCTACGTTCCAGTCCGAATAAGACATTACTTTCATTGCGAAGGAGACTAGTCATTAGGGAGGATAGAAACTTTTTTCAAACAGCCTGAAATCAAGGCTCGTTCGGATATTTATTGGGCCGATTGTTTCAACCATAATCATAAAGATAAATATACATACAAACAAAACATGTATACCATACATCTGTCTTTAAAAATGCAATAAAGGTGCTGCATCAACATGCATACAATCTTACATTTTAAATCGTGGCCTTTTGTGAGGCCATGTGTTTAATACCATCATTATAGACATTACGCATCCATGAATTTCTGTATGAAGTTGACGCTAAATAGTGACAACAAATTATTAAATATTCCGGGTGCTTTGAGGGAATAATTATAGCAATTATAAATTACGTCGGTAGTTTCCCCCAGATCCGGTGAACCTTGAAAAAATGTCTAAAACCTTTTGCAGGTAGACACTTTCTATCACAACGCATTGGGAACAGTGGACTTATCTCTTCTCTTTGCATTTCCTGGTGTTTTGTTTCTTTTTCCGATTTACCTAATACTAGGTAACATTTTACGTTTTGAGATCTCCAATGAGCATGAGTGTAAAGTAACATACAATCTACGTCCAAAGAGACTCCTGACACATGGAATAACTGTGTACTTTTAAAGAATGACACTTTTTCCCTAACACTCCTTGATAATCTCAAATAGATATAATGATTTAATATATATATATATATATATATACATATGTAAATGTAACAAAAATGGAAGGAAAATAAGCGTGAGAGATGATAAGAATAGTCCCTTTCCCCTCCTGAGACGTAATATAAACACACTATAGAAACAAGAAAACAAAGAAGGACATGTCCTCATAAATACTGTAATGATAGTCCCGCGAGAAATCCATCTTAATTTTCAGGCACTTAAGAATGGACTAAACTTCCATTTTATTACACAAAAAGCCAAATACAAATAAAGATATGAAGTGTCTACACAGTATCAAGTTACTAAACAGTCGTCGGGGCTCAAAGAAAGCAATTTTTCTCATCATATCGAATTTACCCAAAAAGCCTAAACAAACAGAATTGCCTTAAGGTACTGACCTTATGATTACATTGTTCAAGATATCGTATGGAAGCGAAAGGGGAAGGTTGATCTAGCATATAAGAATTGTAGTATACACTGACGTTTTGGACCGATTAAAATTAAAATAACGTGACTCAAACTTTCTGAAAATAACATGTATTGCACATAGACAAGTTCACATGGGACTACACACACACATGTGGTATGACATCTTGGCCCAAACGTTGTGCCCCTTTTTGCCATATAATGAATACTACATTTGTTGAAGAACATCCTTATTCAGGTGATAATTCCTTTAATTTCTTCCCAAATTACATGCCGCAAGAATGAGAAAGCTGAAATATCATTTTGTCATCGTTACAAAAACTGAATATTCTCTTTAAGCCAAGATAGCACTCTACGTTAATCATTCTTGATGAGTAACGGCAATTTCAGGCGGAATTCGTGTCGGAAAAGGAGAGCGCACAATTCTTAATTCAATCAGGATACAATGACGGTCGGAAGTAGAAAGGAAAGTGATATCTATTGTTTGTCTTTGTAATAGAGGAAAACGCCAAGAAACTATAGCTCGATGAAAAAATGGCGGAGATCTCCGAGATAGCCTTCCTTTCAATAAATGCCAAGAGTGTATTAATATCTACTGATGAAGTATGCTACTTCGCGGTGAGTTGTGTTTGAATAGCGTGCTCATTTAACAGGCAGGCCAAAGAGGTTTCACATGCTAATGGACATGGAATCTGTAACGCTGTCAATATTTCGATCACGTTTCTGTCTTCCTCTTTTGACAATTTAAGTGACTTGTATGGGTCAATATATTCTATTTCCCCTATGCCAACATGACTTTGTAGGCCATATAACACAATGTAAATAGCTAACTGTGTTAACATCAATTATGAAATATGTAATAGATACAATAGCGGGTTGTCGTTTATTGTTCACAGAAAATCTTTAAAGTGACTCGCTAACATTGTTGAAGGTTGATGAAAAAAATGCATAATTTTTGTTTGAAATGTTACTTATTATATTCCTTCTACTGTACTAGCCCTCTAACATGCACACAATTCTGGAAAAAAATAATCAAACCACGAATATGTATGATTTTCTTTGAATGCGTCACTGTGCAACACCCTATTACTGTAACAGTAAATTCTCTCAACCATTTTTGAATTTTGCCCAACCGTTTTTCCAAAAAAAAAAGACATAAGACAGGCTTTTAAAAATCAATTACCACTCCGCGTATTAAATACTGGATACACCTGATGTGGTGGATTTGAGATCTGAAATATTATCATTTTATTGTCATTATTGTTCTCGGCTAACCCTCTTCCCGTCGAAAAAATTCCTTGCGAGTGCAAGGTCTGCCGAAACTATTTTTATGAAAAGAGTGCTCCATAAAATCAATCTTATTTATGCTCAGCTCACAAATCATTTTCAGTTTCTAAGTATATTCTCCTCCTGCAAACCCATTCTTCATTACATGCTCAAATATTCCACGGTAGCCTAATTATTCCTCCAAATATGACGATGCTTGCTTGAAGTTTCCTTTGAAATTACTTGTTAGTTGTCATGCATTACAAGGACGGCAATAATCATTTCCTTTTAAATTTCTCATTTAATTTTCATCTTGAAATAGACAGGAATAACCTAATGCAAGATACAGGTCCACGCTCACGTCATAACTGGAACAATTTTCTTGAAAGCGAGTTAATTTTTGCCTCCTGTTTTCTAACTAGGTGAATGGATTTATAACCACTCCCATAAACAAAATGGAGCCATGAATACCCATAATTCCAAATCAGTGCCAGAGGACTAGTTGAAACCAACCCACGCCCAAATCCCCGACCAAGATAATAAAACACTCACTTATAATAAAATACCCTCATTTGTAAGGATTGCCCTCTTTAACCTTAGGTACCACCCCATTTTCTTGAAGTCACAAACAATATCTGTAAGCTGTCGTAAATACAATCGTAGATCTCTGAGAAACGAAGCTGGTGTCATTTGTCGTCCTCTTTAAGTGTAATAAGACAAGAGGACTAATCTTTATTCCTCATCAAGATCCAATAATCTTCCTTGCTTCATTTTCGCTTTTGTTTTGTTTTGTTCTCGAAAGAGCAAGGGGGCGTCTATATTCCACAGATTGGAATGCGCCTACAAAGTGTCTTTTAACCATGTTAAATAAGATCGATTGCCTATTGAATGTCTAAGTGTAAACATGGTCGAGTTGTGGGGGTTAAATGATATTTAAAACGAAGGAAATACAAACCTGTTGAGGTTAAAATCCCCGACCAAGAAAAACACTCACTAATGCTTAGATACCCTCATTTTGTAAGGATTGCCCTCTCTAACCTTAGGTACCACGCCATATTTATGAAGCCGCGAACAATATCTGTATTAAAGCTGCCGTAAATACAATCGTAGATCACTGAGAAACGAAGCTGGTGCCATTTGTCATCCTCTTTAAGGGTAATAAGATAAGAGGACTAATCTTTATTTCTCATCAAGATCCAAATAAAATATCCACTTTGTTTTATTTTCCCTTTTGCTTTGTTTTGTTCTCGAAAGAGCAAGGGTGTGTCTATATTCCACAGATTGGAATGCGCCTACAAAGTGTCTTTTAACCATGTTAATTAAGATTAATTGCCTATTGAATGTCTAAGTGTAAACGTGGTCGAGTTGTGGCGATTAAATGATACATAAAACTAAAGAATTACAAATCTATGGAGGTTAAGATTTATATTTTGTAAAACTGTGTTAATGATCACATGAAATTATGGTAATTTCTTCTACATGGTTAACAAAAACCCAACAAGATTGTACATAACGTATACTATATACTAAATTGTGATTTTAAACAATTAAAACAATATTGAAATGGAAGTAATACATAGCACATGTGCCTGACATATTTCTGTAAGAAGGGTTACACATTGAAAGCATTGTCCCTCATGTTGTTCATATCTTGTTGGATATATGACTTGAAGGTTTTAAAAACTACAATACCCTACACCGCCCAATGAGCTACGTTATTATCAAAGTTACAAATGCGGGCGATCAAATTCCAACTCTGACAACCTATCAGAAACTTAAAACATCTATCTCAATCTATGCACATGTATATGCAATGACTGGAAACCCTATGATAGATCTTAACTAATAGTAGGCTTTACCTTTTCTTAAACGACTTCATCGTAAATAGTTATAAATATTTCAAATGTAAACAGCCCACAATCTGAACAAATAATTTACATGGTTTGTTCTGGAGTCTTACTATTTTCACTCCTGACAATTTCGACTCAAGGTACTTCGGTATCACTAAACCGTTAGAGCCGTCGGCATAGACCTTTGAAAGTTTGACATCGTTATTAATACGCCACACCGCCCCAATTCAAGTTTTTGAATTATCCTTCCATATTTTGTATAGCCTATTCCAATATTTGTCTGCGACCCATATTTCTTGATTAAAAATTGACGAATTCTGATCATATACCCTTCACCATCTTCTTTACTCATGTTAACCAGAACGAGATATCCCTTTGGCTTTTTGCATCATACATCTCTCTCTCTATGATAAAGATGAGGTTAATATCAATTTTCAGTTACATCCCAACTTTCGTGCGATCTTTCAATTTTAACAACAATGAACCATGCTCGTCTCGTTTTCCATTTCCCCCTAGGGGAAGGTCTTTCTTGACAAAATTGATTATACGCCTGTAATCATCATTTATTCATCTCGCTTAAACATGGAAACAAGATTTTAAAAAAGGAAAAGCAGACCGTACAGCGAAGTAACCTTCCACCGACACATATAATTATGATTCTCGGATGTATATATAACTTTGCTCATCGTTTCTGATGTGGTTGCATGAAAAGAATCTGAACCATCTTCACGCGTCAATGTTTTGCCTTTTGATTTAAAGAAAACAAAAATGTCGTTTAAAGGTGAAAATGTTGAACGATGTTATCAGCTGTGTAGTCAAATGCGCCGCCCAACTAATGATTACTTTTGATGTTAGGATGAAATCCAAATGAACAGTCATCTAATTTCACGCTTGACACCAAACATTTTATACCTGTTGCAGACGAGGTGCTTTTTTTGCTGACGTAGGATTGCGCCAACGACTGGCGTGGTCTCTGATGTGTCATATGAAAATTTCATTGTAAAAAGAGTGAGTGTAAAACAAAATAATGCAAACACTGCGTTTGATATGTGGCATGACTGGTGCATACATGCGCCAATTACCTACACCCTCGTTGAATAGCGCATGTAATGACGTAATAGGAATGATCTTTCGTGTGCAAGAGGCTTCATTATTCTGTACATTGTTAGTACTAGTAGTACTTTCAGTAAGCCTTCCTTTTCATCAGCCTTCGATATTTATAGAACTGATATTTATGAAACTGTCAACAAACACTGTCTAATATCTATTTAAAAAATGCATTCATTTAGAAAAGATGCATAATGCCTTAGCCTCATTTAGAATATAATAACTTTTCATTGATGATCTCTTAGGAATGCTTATGGCGCACATGCTTCCCAACGCGATACAATTCCTTACAAAGTAAGACAAATGTGTGATATTAGAAATCCGCTTTTACACTCGTTTGCTAATAGTAGTATTGAAGTTGAGTCAAAAAGTCAAGGGCAAATTTCATTTTTTACGGTCTAATATTAAATATTTTACAATTCAGGAGCGAACATATACAGTAGGACATTCTTTATAACATTAATATTTGTCATCCGTTCTCTCTTCTTCTCTTTTTCTCTTGGTATTCCTGCCCTTTTTGCGCTTCTTTCATATATCATTTTTGTTAATGTGTGTCTTTATTTGCATTCATTCTCCCCCTCCTCGATCCCTCTCTCTGCTCTGTCTCCTCTCTGTCTCTGTCTCTCTGTCTCTTACTCCGTCTTTCACTCACCCTTTTCTTTTGCTTGTCTTCCCCTCTCTTTCTCTTCCCTACCCCTGCACGGCTGCACCCAAAACACAAGTTTCCAGATTCCAGTTTGAAGATTACTTTTGTTTCTTTAACCTGTACTTACAACCCTCCTTCTCTTTCTTATCATTTTGTCTGTACTTTACTTGTTCTTCCTGTGCACTCGACCCCTTCTCTCACTCTTTTTTCTTCTCTCTCTCTCTCTCTCTCTCTCCCTCTCCCATCTCTCTATCTCCCCCCTCTCTCTCTCTCTCTCTCTCTCTTTCTCTCTCTCTCTCACAGACCCCATTCATGCTATTGTTATCTTCCCTCATTTCCGCCACTTTTTGCGGTATAGTTTTTCAGATGAACTTCCCACTAAAGTGCTATTAGCATGCATAGGAAGGATATAAAGATATACGAATGAAAAAGGTCATTTTTGGAAAGGAAAAATGCCGAAGCTGAGATTGATGGACGTAATTATTCACTGAATTCTGTCCTTTTGACCAGTATTTTGACCTTCTCGCATCGTGGAAAATCTTCCATCTTCGAAGCAAAGCGCGCTAAATACTTATAGTTCATCCATTGATGGACCTTTCTAATGATAAACGTGGCATTAGTATGATATAACCAGTATAGTTCAAATATATTTTAATGAATTGTATAATTGGCATATTCTGCACAGGTGCTGATGTAACAGACTGTAATCAAGGAAAGGAAAGTTGAAGGTATTTTTTTTTTAAATAGTTATATCATAAATTATGCAATACAAATTTTGTGTTTCCTCTTTGTGCTCTCTATATTAAAAGAAAAGAGTGGACATCCCTTTACGAGTCATAATTATGAGGGATGACTTCTTGTTCATTGAAGAAACAAATCTACAATAACGACAAACAATTGTGGCACCCACTTTAAGAAAAGTACTTCAAAGCACTACTTTCGAGTGGATTTCAATAATCTAGGTATGGATTCAAGTCTACCATGTCCAATGGAGTGACCCTGTTATGACTTCCGAAAGAGCGGTTTAACACTAGTATGGATTAATGGAAAACAAATTTCTGTATTATATTATGGACAATAAAATCTTGAATATTGAATCTTGAATCTAGAGGTCATTTTGCGACAAAAAACGATGCTTTTCTTGTGTATCTACCAGTGAGAGACGATTGATTGTAGTTATGATACAAACCTTTATGAGCTCTCTCGTTACTTCAGTCCATTATATTTTATCCATCCATTTGACATCTTGGAATTGTCTTAATCCATATTGATGGCGTTTTAACTGAATGCAATAGCTGCATCGGCTAGGGGCCAAGGGTAATAATCCGTTGGCTCTCCGCGAGAAGGCCGCATGAGCTACGCATTGTCAACGGCACTAACGGATTTCCTGCGGGCACCCGACGAATGAATCAAATAATATTTATCATCAGGTTATACGTATATGAAATGTACGGTATTCCCGACTTGACCCGGCTTTGATCATAGATTTGTAAAGGTAAGGCTATTCACAAAGCTGCCTCTTCTATTATGTTGAATAAATGCCCAAGAAAAGACTGTTATCAATCTTATCCCATTCATATAATTGAATCGAAAGTACACGTGGTACCCGTTCATGAGACACCACTGACGGTTGTTTGAGTACGTGTTCCGCGGGGTGCCCCCGTGACGGTAGCCGTCAGATTTCATCAACACCTCAATTGATCCCAATTTCTGACGGTCAGATTAGCAAGGATCGAGGCGTGACGGAACGCTCTCCTGTTGCATCGGGTAGGAGGGGGTTGCGGTGTCGAGAACACGACCTAGACATTGGCGTTTTTAGTCCTGCCGAAGATCAAAAGGGGCATAGGAAGTAGTAGGGACTTTTAGATTTGCACGCAGACATAGTGGACTGCTACGTGTGACGTCCTTTTAAGG
>JARBES010000121.1:5447453-5460840 GCA_030265145.1 Strongylocentrotus pallidus
CGAGTCTAAAGTTATGAAATTGTAAATAATAAACTCTTTATGTTGTATAGCTTCCTCTCAAGGTCAAGATATTAATTTAGCTATAAAACAACGTTTCTTGACTAAAATAGACCGGTTGGCTATTCCCGTTTGTAAATTATATATCACAACTACATATTCTGAGATCCTCATGGTCGCAGCTACCATTGTAAGGCCGTAGGCGCTATTTTGATATTCAATTATTCTCGAAAGCAGAAGTGTTTTAGGGGCTAAATTTTGTAGTGATTATAATACATCCACAGGGGCATCCAAATATATCAAAATGGTAAAGAATCACTATCCAGCCAATTTTCAAAATTTCCCAAAATGTTGTATTACCTTAAAAGTGACTCGGTAACATTGTTGAAGGTTGATGAAAAAACTGTTTTATTTTTGTATGAAATGTTACTAATTATATTCCTACTACTGTACTTACCCTCTATAACAGGCAAAAAATCCTGAGAAAATTCTCAAACCACGAAGATATTTATGGTTTTCTTTAAAGACGTCACTGTGCAACACCCTCTAACAGTGATTAACAGGAAATTCTCTCAACCATTTTTTAATTTTGAGTCCCAACCGTCTTTCAGACAGTCTTTTTAAAGATCTTTCAGCACTTAGATGTCTGGAATGGTATAAAGAGCCAATTCATTGCTTTGTGACGATTTACATTCACCTGAATGTAATCAAATTGTAATAATATAGTTGGGAGAATTTAGGAATCGATCAGATCAGTTTTTCCCAATTATTATCATTAATATTAATCCGTTTTCACTCAAACTTTCAGATTATCTTTAATTTTACATCTAGCATTAAAGTCACTGCCTTAGCACCATTTTCTATCATCTTAACAATATTACCAAGTCTAAAACACTCAACCCATTTAACTCACAAAGACCTTCAGATATCCTTTATACCAGGCTTCCAATCTCTCCGCAATCTACAAACTCATGATGTATGGGAACAACCCTAAATCTTAATTCATAATTCATGTTGAATTACGACACTAAGAATCACTAATTGTCATTCCCAAATCCAATATTCGTCGTCATAATCTCTTAGATATGAATTCGTTGTTCGTCAATGCACTTGGCAATTCATCCCTCCTATGTAGTTTATCGAAGTTGCTTTGAAAGATGAAAGAAGATTACGTGATCATCGCTGATTCACGTTCTCTGGATAAAAAAAGATAGATTAGTTACAATCTGGAGATAAAAATCCGTTGGAGTCTTTTCCTGAAATAATGTTGTGATTTATACTTTCATGACTATATCTTTTCAAGATCGTTGAGATAATTGGCATTACGTGAATTTGGGCAGAGATTGCGAAGATTTCCACTGATTTATGTTTAAAGCAGACTAGACAAATGAGTTTTTTTTTATCAATGGAGATAGAGAATACGAGATGAAACAGAGACAAAATTATGATAGATTAAAAGTATGAAGGTTATGTATTAACACCAAAAAAAGCAATTAACAGGAAAAAAGAAGAAGAAGATGATGATGAAGAAAGATAGAAAGAAAGATAGAAAGTATAGAAAATAAAAATAAAAGCGAGCTAGTACAGAATGCCAAGCAAATGAACATTACTGAGGGCAAGAAAACTTTCACAATATCTTTCTCTCTGTCTCTCCTTCTCTCTTAATCAATTCATATTAGTACTGATGTTAATATTCATTATTTTGTTATCAAAATTAAAAACGTGTTGGTCTCTGGCACTTTCTTTCTTTTCCTCTCTTATTTTGTAATCGAAATCCATTGGTACTCGTTTTCTCCTATTCTTATATAAATCTATCTATCTCTCTCTAACTATGTATCTACTTATATCTCTTTTTTTTCCTTCTTTTCTTTCTTTCTTCACAATGAATTGCTGTATTAAAATTATCCCTGAGCCATCGCCTAGATATCTAAAAACAAAGTAAATGCACTCTTTCGATACCCTGCTTGGTACTTTGTCTCGGAAAATTCCCAAAACAGCAGTTTTTAATTTGGTCACATAATCGGCTCTATTCGAGGGATTGAGGGATAATCCATCTGTTTTGCCGAGATTCTAATCCCCGATTTCACATGAATTTCTGTTTAAACTCAAGCAGCTACGAGTTCTCCTATATTCGGTTTTGTTTGCTAAATAACGGTGTTCTCTCCCGAAATATCTTCTTCACGATTCTATCTCGTGTTATGTCCTGGGGATGATCGAGATATATTCAAAAATAATAACTCGTTTTAAACATATTCGAGCTTAATTATATCTAATCTAAGTTGTTCTGCTCCAAAAGTTGTGACTCGTGTTATGTCATGGGGATTATCAGATGAAACTTTACAAACTATTTTGTTTTAATACAACTCAATTTGAACAATGTTATGTTTTATATTGAATAAGCGTATCTACCTAATTACAGCTGTTCTGTTTCTAAATGGGGGCGATTCAAGAATATAAAATGCGGTTGGAGGATGAATGTGATATTATTTTAAGGATACGCGTCTGTTCTCACTTGGACTTACTAGGGACTAGCTTCGTTGTAACATTAGTCAACACTAATTCATGTTCTTGGTGGGGTTATCTTAAACATCGGGCTAATTTTAGAAACCACGTTTACTCATGGTCACGTGACTTTTAAATGAATGTTTTAGTGATGTCCGACCACGTGCAATAATTAAAGGCGGGCCGCCATCTTGGTTTTATGTCTGGGCTCAGTTGTAGCGATGATTGACGTGCGGCGATGGATAAACACGCCTTTATTTTAATCAGCTAAGAAAATGCGTTTTCATTAAACATAGTCTCTCGTCTTTCCTCCTCCGTCTGGAGTAGAAATACTATTCCCCCAACAGATTTAAAGATAGGCATAAAAAGCTTGAAGAATCGGCCTTCTTTAAGCTAAGAGGCAAGCAGGGGGATAATTCAAAAAAATACGCCACAATTAGAAAGAGTGTTCTTACCTTTCGCCCTCGGGAAAATAAGAACTTGAATAATTTGTCACGGTGGTGGTTTATCAGACTGGTTTGAATAGTTCAGCTGGCTAGGGTAAAACCAGTTCACGAATGCATTGAAGGCTTATTCATGGCACATAGGCTATATACGTACATTATTTAGACTTAAAACATGGACGTATATTAAGCTTGTCTGAGTGTCAGCCCGATGTAGCAACACTAAATGGATGCTACTCACTTTCTTACTTATACGCGTTGTACATAGGTGAATGGAAAAGTTCTACAAGACAGTCTAGGGGTATATCACCTATACATTTGTTCCTATACATTTTGTGATAAAAAATGAGCTGTTTGTTACTCAGTCGTTGAGAGAAAAATCCTCACTTTCCAAAAGCCACGAATTGAACTTGTACCTATACAGCAAAAATGAGTGAATTCCAGTTTACAAAAGCATAACTACATTTGAAAATTGACAAAAAATATGTAATGTACAAAAAATGTTTTTAAAAATGTTTTTTTTAAATTAAAATATCAATATCAGAGTGTAAAGTATATTATAGTGAACAGATGGATTAAACGTCATGTTGAAATCTCATGCACAGATATTATTTCTGCTGGATTACCGAAGCCCTATGAATCATCCAATGTAACTGTGTTACTGACAGGTCGAGAAGGCCTAGACGAAGCATTAATTCGTGTGAAACATAATACCTCACGTATACACATTGTTATTAAGAAGGGATTAAGAACGTTTTAAATATCGCGATAAATATCAATGGACAATAATCGCATATCAAGTCGATCGTCATGATAGTGTTGATCTGGCATCGTATGAATGTTTGCACTGAGATTTCCTACTTTTTGTTTTTGCCATCTCAAAACAGTAGAGGAAAAGAACAAAATCTATTGTTCCTAGGGCTAATCCGCAATAATTATAGTGAAGTAACTTGATAACGCAAGAAGCAAATCAAAGATTTTATCTTGACTGAGACCTTCTTTCAACCAACAACAACAAAAAGTTTTAAAAAGGGTAGTCATTTATTTTACATTCTGTAATATAAATCATTCATAGCTCAATTTTTGCTCCATATCAGGTGAATTAAAGAATATTCTTTTCTTTTTTTGAAGTAGCACTATCGAAATAGACTCCCGAAAAATCAACCTCAAATAATTAGAGAGCCTTATCTATCGCCTATAGAGTGGTGAAGTGTGACGTCATCAAAAATCTACTTTTTATAATTTCTTAATTTGTTCTTCATTTTCCGAAAGAGCATCAAAAATAATGTCCGAATGTCGAAAACCAATTGAATATATTAAGTATTGGCTGAGATATGACAATTTGAATAAATAGATGTCCTATGGGAACTCATTGTTATAATGCTCTGGTTCATAACATTAGGACATTATTTTTGATGCTCTTTTGGAAAATGAAGAAAAA
The DNA here is from genome assembly GCA_030265145.1 of Strongylocentrotus pallidus. Lineage (NCBI taxonomy): Eukaryota > Metazoa > Echinodermata > Echinoidea > Camarodonta > Strongylocentrotidae > Strongylocentrotus > Strongylocentrotus pallidus. Next base: position 5,451,837 of record JARBES010000121.1, read on the forward strand.
ATTGAGAAATTCTAAAAATGATTTGTATGATGTCACAGCTTCGGTACTCTATTGAAGTGTGCGAATATTACAATGACGTATTGCTTAATCTGAACATGATTTCAATGGGACGTACGACAGCGCATTCAAATTGCCCTTGAGTCTTTTCTTGCAGCTTGCTGAATGAACCCGAAACCTACCGGTTACGAGACCACTGCTCTAAACCACTGAGCCATCGTGCGTGCAGTGACTGAGGTTTATCGCGTGCAGCCGTTTAGGTTGTAAATGTAGGAAGTCAGACGTACTGCCGGCATGGTCAACGTGGAAACAAAATAGGAAATTATATTTTAAGAACCGAAACTGGAGCAAAAATAGCACATGGGCTTAGAAATTATCAAGAGACGGAGAAAGAAGGAGGGAGAAAGAAGGAGGGAGAGAGAGAGAGAGAGAGAGAGATGAAGAGAGAGAGAGAAAGAGAGCGAGAAGGGACATAGAGAGAGAGAGAGAGAGAGAGAGAGAGAGAGGTGTATTAAGAGAGGGGAATATAACAGAAAATGCTCATTTTTCATTTCGTTGTCTTCTGAAGAAAGTACATGTATAATGCTGACCACAAATTGCATTCTAAAAATCCAAAACGAAATTCATGTGTTCATGTTCTTATTCCATGACATAGAACGCTAAGGGAGAGTGAGAAATAAATTTGGTCAAAACCATCAATAAAATCATGCAGAATATACCCAGAGTATTGTATGTCTCGAAAAAAAGGGGCAAATCTTAATTAATGTTAATTTCAATTTCTAATCACATTTCATAGACGCACAAAAGTAGCAAATCTCAGGACGTCAACAATTTTCTTCACACATTAAAAATAAAGTTTCCTACGCAGAGCAAACACTTTCCCATCTCTTGTGTATATTTTAAGATATTAACTTACAAAACCTTTCGAAAATAATTAGGCCTATAAGGTAACTTGAATAGCCTTGTCCATGAAATTATTGGCATGTGCGAAAAAAAACAATAGCGTATTGCGTGTTAGTTATAAGCTACAATTGGTTATTGAAATTGTCCTTGATTTGATTTCTAGAAAATCTTTGCGAGTAATACAATTTTTAAAAGTTAAAACACTTTCCCTCAACGAAGAGGCAAATAATACATTTAATAAGACCCAAAACGGATTTGTCTTCATGGTCAACTCTGATTAATGCTCAAGTATCATGTCAATCAATGTTATTTATGTCTATTTCCGACCTCCGTCACCATGACAGCCATCGGACACCTGGGGATAAAGAAGGAACTCATCAATGTCAGTATGTAGGGCAATGGTATTGGGTTTCGAGGAATGAATGATGTCATATTGTGTAGGCACAGGCGTATCCCGCAGGGTTGAAACACCCCCATCACTAATTTCAAAAATATGTTGTCATGGTTGGATTATTGTGTAGAAAGGTTGATAGATATGGATGAATAGATAGATAGGTAGATAGATATTTGAATGAATAGATAGATAGGTATATAGATATGTAGATAAATAGGCAGACAGATAGAAAGACAGATAGATAATATAAAGGTAGATAGGTAGATATAGATAGGCTAAATTAAAAAGAGTACACTATAAAACAGCTAAAAGTTACGACTTAATACATCATTACTGAATATATTTTATCAATATTAAGTAGGCATATATTGGTTGCATGTCGTACCTTTCATTAAGAAAATGAATTCCACAAAAAATTTGTTGTTGGAGGCTCATCATTTTGTCTTCTTTTTTTTTCTTTGCAGTTTATTTGTAGCTAGGCCTACAGGCTCATCGTCAACACAAGCAATGTACATCAACGATACGGTAGGTGGCGCTCGTACTGACAAATTCGCGGTCAAATTTGGAGAAAAGACAAGTAGTTATATTTTCATTTTGTTTCAACTACTATTCTTTCTTTTTACGACATCCTTCTCTCTCTCTCTCACTCTCTCACTCTCTCTCTCTCTCTCTCTCTCTTTCTCTCTCACATAAATTATCTTTTTATACATCTTTCAAGAATCGCACGAACAAGTCACTGTAAAGCTCGAGATGTAATATACTCTGAAAGAATCAAGATTATTTAAAAAAATGATTCGTGTTTCTTATATTATTTATTAATCTGCACTTCTCACAGTACTGAGACATAATATATAATCCGGAGTATATACAAAGTATAACTTTCTCAGTATTTCTGCTACGTCTTTATAAACAAATTTACAACAAAAAATGCAAACAGAAATCGTTTGAAAAAAATATTGTTAATCCAAACAAAATATAAGACACATTTGAGGAACGTAATATTTTGATTGTATATTTTTCTTGCAAGTTACACAAGTAACAATAATACAATTAGAAACACAAAGAGTTGAATATGCTTATCAAATTATTATCTCATTTAAAAAAGAAATTCAAAGTAACATGTTCATTAGTCATTTAGTATGAATTGTTGGTACACAAATCATATCATAACGCTAGATATTTGTTTTCAAATTACATATATAATTTTATAATTGGCAGTATACAATATCTACTTCACATTAAACAAACCAGCAGGTATTGATTATATATTCTACTGGATATCAAACACAATATTTGGGCCTTTACATCTATTACCCACAAATAGATCGTTTTAATTCTGTTTAGATTTATGCAGGAGAAGTTCCTAGACAAAGACAACAGCATCACACTTGCCCCTAAATTAAAAAAAAAAATCATTTCAATAGTTTATACAGTTTTGAACCGCCTCCCTTATTGCATAATCATGATATTAATAGTGTATCACATGTTGAAATTTGATTGTTGCTCACAATGAAAACCACCTAAGGCAATAATATTTTGTTGCTTAAACACATGTCAGTCTTTACCACAAAACAAAAACAAAATGGATGTTACGTTCTTCAGAAGGTGCAGTAGTTGCATGTTTAGAACATTTCATTACAGAAGGAAAATTCATGGGTTTGGACCCCATATCGCCTTCGTACTAAAAGCACTTTGATGACAATTCTTCTCTCTACCCAAGTGAACACAAAATGGTACACTGGTAGGATGCTAATGTCTGGAAAGTTTGAATAATTTACATGTGTTTCTGTAAATTTGAGTATGCCTGCAATGTTTCTAAAGCGAAGCACTGCTTGCGTTGTAAGTATAAAATGATAATTGAATTCAATGACAAGTTGAAAGATAAACTGTAGAAAAAATAAACTCTGAGAACAGCCAGTTGTAATTTCAGGAAAATTAAGAAAAAGAACAATACTTATATTAAAAAATAAATAACAACAAACAACAAGGGAAGCAGCAATTTTTGTGCTGAAAGAACAAAATTGAAATTGAATCAAATGACAAGTTAAAAGATAAACTGTAGAAAAAATAAACTCTGAGAACAGTCACTTGTAATTTGAGGAAAATTAAGAGGAATCATAGAAAAATCATGAAAACAAATAAGCAAAATTAAAAACTCCAACACAACACAAAATCATTTCATTTTCTATAGCCTTCTCATCATTTGGAATGGCAGTAATCAAAGATTTGAATAAATCATTAAAGAAACTTCCACAGATTAAAAAAAAACAATATCATGAGCACATGTCTGTAAAACAATGGACAATCCATGTCATCACTGTGAATTATAAAAAAAACAAAAAACAGATGTATTTATTATGTCAAGTTCAGACAGAATATTCACACAAAATCACTGGGTATCAAAATAGGATTACACATAATATTTCACATCACTGTTTACATTTTCCAATATTTAACATTAAAGTTATATACATGGATATACATTTCAGTTGCAGATATACTCACCCATGCAATAGAATTTTTTTTTTTTTATCACACATAGAAAACAGGATATTTATGCTTTATTCATACATTGATATCTCATACATACATGTACAACTAGAATTTGCGTGCAAAATTTATTTGCCTTTTTTTTTGCTGCTGCTGCTTCAAGCACAATATTTGTGATCAACTAAACCAAAACAAAATGTTCATTGCACAGTACAATACACACTGAAGCAACGGACATGAATTGATCTTTTAGCACTAAATTAATTACACTTTACGACATCATAAACAAAGCTGACACAGTTTTGCAACGTCATATTTTATTCTATATAGCACAGTTTTGCTGTTGTTGTTTTGTGTACATTGTTCATTTTTCTACAATGGAGTTGTGTAAAGATTTATTTAATCTTACTCTTATACTTTATATCCCTCTATGTATAACTATCTCTCCATGTATATCAGCTAGTCTAAATTAAAAATATTTCGTTCAGCAAATAACTTTTCAACAGCCTATTATGTATTTCAACTCTGGTTCTATCTCTACATTCTTTTATAAGCATGTTAATAAAGTCAGCACATTACACTATTTCATTTTATTGTCGACCTTGTACATGTACAATACAATTTGACATTTCAAAAAATATAATTTCCATTACTAAATGTATGTACCTTCAACTCATATCAGCCTACATGTATTATACAAATTCTGTCTTATAAACCAGTTGAAGAAGCAATCATACGTGTAATTAAACATCTAAGAGCAGACTGCAAATTTTCATTTCCTTGAAATGCTATCTTTAAACATCAAAGGGGCTGTCCAGAAATACATTATATTTGATTGTTTTTTTTTTATAGTAAAACTTAATAAAACAAATGAAAACATACATTTTTATTAAGGCTGCATTATAAATCAAATCAATTGGCAGTTGTCATTTCACTTTGGAATACACGAGGTTGATAATTGAGACAATACAATATTAAAGAGGGCAATCCAACCCTTGTAATAAGTCGATTCGTATGAAAGCAGAAAAATGAATCCGACCAATAGAAAGGAAGTTATGAACGTTTGAAATATGAGATCACTAAGTCTATGCGAATCTCAAATTGGTAGTTCGGCCAGTGGGTTGTGACGTAGGACGTGGATAACTCTCCAATTTGCCGTGTATCAAAATATCATTAATTTCTGTTTTTCTCCTAAGTTCCTTCTCCCTTGGGGCACTCCTCAAAATATATAACAGATAGCATGCTATTATACATGTAGGTCCTCTAAAAAGAATTGACTCTCCTAAGCAATGAATTTTTGAAAAATTTAGATTTGAGTCATTTTACATGTTGGAACAGATAAGTAAGTAGTCCGACTCTACATCACATTGACATTACCGCTTCAGCCAATTTAAAGTGCCCAAACGTATAGTGCTGACAACTTTCAAAAGTTCATAACTTTCTTATATTTAGTTAGATTTAATTGAATCTTTAATCAGTTTGCTTCTCTGATTTCTCTGCTTTCTTTTAGAGTAGTTGTTTATTTGGGTTGGATTTCCCTTTAATGAATTCAATACCACTTTCAACATAACTGAAATTAACAGAGTTCTCAATCAAATCATAGCCATTTAGTGAATGTAATGTTAACATAAATTCCTAACATAATTACATGAGTGTCCATATTTTAACAGTTGCATTGTTTAAGCTCTAAATGTTCTACTTTGTACAGATATAACATAGGTGCCTTGACAAAGAAAGTGCAATTACGATTCTGCATCTATTTCGAGCAGGGCACAATACAAAGTTTTTGCTGTATGTTACATGATATGCAGCTCAGGCAAGAAGATGTGCTCTTATGTTTTTTATAAAAAATTAAATATTCAGGTGAAGTAGTAAAAAAACAAAAAACAAACAAACAATTACCGGGTAATCATAAAATGATTATTATGAAATGTGTACAATTTCTTTCTTTTGTGAATGAAATGGTTTTAAAAAATGGTCATAACTACCCTGAGGACAGTATATTGCTAAAGAAATCTAATTTCAACAAACTGCAGCATCTGTATTTACCTAAGATATTTCTTATTTTTGCTATAAGGAATGAGAATATATACTCAAATCAAAATGGATCCTGATAGTCAAATTCTTTGGGAATCATCTGGATCAAAACTACTTGATGTTTTGGAGGGTTCATCTATCTTTTCAAGAGAGCATAAGCTCCTACTGCCGCAACCGCAGCCTGCTTCCGGCTTTTCTCCTTGGAAAGTTTTCTGGATAAAAAATACTTGAAGTCTTTGGAGGGTTCATCTATCTTTTCAAGAGAGCATATGCCCCTACTGCCGCAACCGCAGCAACGGTTGCAGTGGCTGCTGCAGCAGTCGCAATGATTGTTCCTGCCCCAAAGCTCGATGCTCTTCTCCTTGGAGAATCGTCCTGATCAAGCCGATCGGACGGATCTGGAGACTTACTCTACCTTTTCAAGAGAGCATATGCCCCTACTGCCGCAACCGCAGCAACGGTTGCTGCGGTTGCTGCAGCTGTCGCGATGATGGGCCCTGCCCCAAAGCTTGATGCTCTTCTCCTCGGAGAATCGTCCGGATCAAGCCCATCGGACGCATCTGGCGCCCTCTCTGGCGCCCTCTCTGACAGGTACCTCCTCCTGCTGGGGCTCAAGTCATTGGGGGCATGGAACGTGGCACCATCCAGGAGAAGCCCTTGGGGTCTTGTTAACCCAGAGGGAACAGAATCCGATTCATCCCTAACAACCCGTGTCGGGTCGGTTGTCCCTCGCTCCGTTTCCGGCTTGAAAGCGGAGGCATCATTCAAACCTGACATCGGCTGCTGCGGTGGGTTGTCCTGGCCGCTCCCGGTGCCCGCTTTGCTCTGTCGAGGCGAGAGGTGGTTGCCTATCTCCATGAATTGTGGGGGGGTTGCATGGGAAGGCGATTGGGGTCCATGAGGGGAAGGGGTCCCTGACGATATTTCAGACCATTGTTCATTGTCGATCTTGTCCAAGTCAACATTAGTTATGGCATCCTGCATACATAATTTATGAAATGAAATTGGACAAATAATAAGAAAGTTAGAAATATAAAAAAGAAGAAAAAAATGCTATTAAATATTGCAAACGGTCTCGTGCAAAATCAAAATGACCACAATCCCCCATATTAAAGAAAACAAAAAAACAGAAGGACCCTCCTTTTAAGTCGTAAGAGGGCCAGTAGAATACTTAAAATAATTTGTACCAACATCTGCAATTTTTTTTATGTAGGGAAATGAAAGTGGCATCAGATCATAGCAATTTCTTTCAGATATTTCCCTGAAATTTCACTGAAAACCATAGAAGAACATCAAAGTACCTCTCACAGGTTACTTCCAATACAGGTAGAACGCTAAAGGACCATATGCAGCATCTTTCCTTCCAATATACTTCAGGCAACAATTACTGAACATCATTCATGTCGAAGACTTACCCAGCCGCCTTGTTCTATTATAGATTGTGCGAGGTTCTCCTCGATGTACTGTGCCGCAAAATCAGTGACGGCTGCTATACCCCTACTCCCCTGATCTAACACATTGACTGCCAAGCGTCGGGTGAACTTCATCATCACTGCAACCTGGAAAGAATCAAAGAAATGGCATCAAGATCCACATGTAAAACATTTTCATAATCCGATTGATTAGGAATATTATATAATCAGAAACCTTTGTAAATTGTACACGATTGCTACTTTCCCGACAAGAACTTACAAAAATTACAAAGCTGAACGTCTTGTGTAAAAATTGTTAAAGTTGCATGAAGGCAAAACTCACTAGTAGTAAAACAGAAGTAACAACAAATCGGTATGTAAATTTGTAATCAGCAATAAAAAAATAAATTAAAAACAGGATAGGGTGGCCATCATCAACACCCTTCTTTCCTTAGTAGAGCAAATATTTGTGGTCAAACAGGTCCCGAACCTACTTACATGATGCCAACCAGGCACCGAGTCTTTGATTAACCTTTTCATGCCATTTTTAAAGACACCATTTTTAACGGTCAATTTGGTGAGTTGGACAAAACTGCTTCGATATTATTTTTTCGATATTACCTTAAAAGATAGATGAATATATAAAAACAATTTTTTTTTTTTAATAATAAAAAAGAGAGATATAATCACGTGGAGTAAAGTATTTTGGCGACAATAGTCACAACTGACTAATCGCCATCGAGCCAAAACAGAAGAAAAAGAAGTCCTTAGCCTACTTACGTGATACCATCCAGGCACAGAGTTCTTGATTAAACTTTTCATGCCAGAATTGAAGACACCATAGTTCATGGGCCCGTCGCCGTGGGCCAGGGTTTGTTGGTAGGCCTGTTCGAGCTCATCGTGATGATGCAACATGATGCAATCCCCGATCTGGGCGATCCTCTCGGCTACGAGCGCTTCCCGACTGATGGCACAAAGGATGCCAGATGAATCCATGCCTTCATCAGTCATTTCTGCAATAATTAATAGAATTTAATTATATTAATTAATGATATTATTGATTACTAATAGTAATCATGTGCGTGATAAATGAATGATGTTAACAGCAGGACAAAATATGATATATTTTTTTTTTTTTTTAACTTTTTTGTTTGTTTGTGGTTTAAGAAAACTGATATGCTTACCCGGTACAACCCAGAGATTTTTACACACATGAGCATTCATGAATTTTTAGAAGGGTAGAGATTCGTAAAAGTTTCATGACACAAATTTGGTGATCCTTAACAACAGTTAAATTGTGTACAGTAATTAAAGGTAATACAAAGTTTTGGTATGGGGTCATGAATTTGGTTCAAATGAACATATTGGAAGCATATGCGATCCTACAATCTTCAGTGATCGTTGTCGCTGTTATATTCGAGTCTAAAGTTATGAAATTGTAAATAATAAACTCTTTATGTTGTATAACTCCCTCTCAAGGTCAGGATATTAATGAAGCTATAAAACAATGTTTCTTGACTAAAATCGACAGATTGGCTATTCCCGTTTGGAAGTTGTATATCAGAACTACATGTTCTGAGATTTTCATGGTCGCAACTACCATCGTACAGCCGTAGGCGCTATTTGAAATTTATCAAAATTTACCGGGAGCACCGGTAAATTTGTATAATTTTTAGGGGCTAAATTTTCTAGTACTTATAATACATCCACAGGGGCATCCAAATATATCAAAATTGTAAAGAATCACTATCCACCCAATTTTCAAAATTTA
>JARBES010000121.1:5559318-5571676 GCA_030265145.1 Strongylocentrotus pallidus
CAACAATTGCTGTGGTAGACAAAGGAACATCCCTTCACTGCTATTATGTAAAAATGTGTAGAACAGGTGTCGCATGCCGTCATGTGTCCGTCATGTTCATAGTGTTGTCTTACCTTTGGTTCTATCGGGACTCTGGACATCCTGCAAGCAGAGTTTATACGTCCCAGCTAGCTGCTTCTCAATATGACTGCTCACTTCATCCTTGGTCTTCTTCTCCAGCTCCTGCCGTCTTCTGTCACTCTCCTCGTTGAACATCTGCAGCCGCTCCAAGAACTAGACAAAAATATTAAAATGATACCTCAAATTATCCTTAATGATTTTGGAATTTTAGGGATCGAAAATCATCTCAATGAATTTGGTACTCCTCTGTTAAAACAAGGGACTGGTCACTAAAAACAGTTAAATGTTTGTATATTGTTGGAACATATAAAACAATATGATTGTCAAAGCTATATTAAAGACACATTTATTAACAATGAAAGAGCATAAAGAAGAATGTGATTTTTATTATACTAAGGCTAGCAGGATAGTTATATTGGACTTCTGCAAGCATCATTTTGTTACTAGACTTGCTAGTTTTAACTGTTTTCAAAGAGGAGTTCTCACACATGTGCCATATGACAACAGTCAACCTCTACGCCACTTCTACATTTTTTTAAAGTTTAATTTCGACATTCAAAATTGCAGTATCGATCTTTTGACACCACTATAGGAAGAAAGCATGGGCACTCAAATATTCAAAACAAAATCCTGTTTGATGATTGATCCAGTTTAGGTATTGTAAACATGCATAGTGCATGGGACTCATTACGTATTAAGCACATACAATTTTACATATCAAATATATTCTCAACAAAGAATGTGTAAATGAGTAAAACTCACATCTTTGGGTAGGTCGCTGCCCCACTCTGGCAATTTCACCCCGGTTTTCTTGCTCTTTTTCTTGTTGCTTGACCGGTCCTTGTCCGGTGGCTGAGGGATGACCAGCTGGCTGTCCTTACCCGGCGTCCAGCCCCTGAAGGGTGACCTAGAAGCAGCAACTGTGAGAGAAATGTTCTTAGTGAAAGGTATACTGACAGGAGGGTGTTTCACAAGGACTAAGATCGACTTAAAGGAGGTGTAGCATGGCAAATGCTGGTTAATGCCATTTACGACTTCTTTTGGACAACTGCACGTAAACGAGTGGACTTGATTAACGGTGTAGTCGTCTGCAGTCGTATTGTACCTGATGCGCCCCAACTCAGGCCACGGGAAAGACATCTAGTCTTGTCATGCTACACCCCCTTTAAGTTGGACTTGAACTATGGCAGGCCATACATGCCACTGGTCGCTCTCACCATCGATCTCTCAATTATGATCTTTAGATAATATTTTTTACTTTAATAATAAACTATCAAAAAATAAATTCTGTAGATTTGTGACCATAATTTGTAAGTCCCTTGAGAAACCAATGCTGGATATGGTTAGAGGAACTTGTGACATGAACGGCCTGCCATAGTTCAAGTCCAATTTAAGTTGATCTTAGTCTTTGTGAAACACCCCCAAGATTGTACTTCATGAAATGCTCTGTAAAAGAGACTAAATGCACATCATACATTTTGTGTGAAATAAAATAACAGAAATTGTCTAAGAAAGACTCTTGGAAAGATTTACAGTACAACATCCTCTTAGAGATTACATTTTTGTCAATGATAATCTGGAGGGAAAAAAATATCATGTGCAAGACACTCAGAAGTTTCTGTGTGAGAGACACTAAGATAGATAGTGAGAAAGATACCCTGATCAACACCCCTGGAAATATTTTATGTGAAAGAAACTCAAAAAGACTCTCTCTGAAGACTACTTAAGAGATTCTTTGTAAAAGATCTACAAAAGCTCCCCTGTGAGTGACAATCCAAGATCATTTGTGAAAGACAATCAGAAAAATTCCATTAGAAAGACTGCCCAAAGGATCCTGTGGCAGATCCTCACAAAGATAGTCTGTGAAGTACTGCTTTGAAAGGCACACAGATAGATTCTCAGCAACAAAAAACAAAAAAATAATATATCAACATATTCTCTGCCAAAGAAAGTCAGAGAAATTCTCCTTGAATGACGCTCAGAAAGTTTAAATTCCATATACAGAGCAAATTATTGATGAAAAACTCTCCTAGTCACTGTGAATGACAATAAACAATTTCTCCATGAAAGATTTTTGACAAAGAACATACAGAAAGACTCTCTGTGAAAGAGTCCCCAGGAACAACCCGAAAGTCACTCTAGGGCTGTCATTTCCCAAAAATGTTACTTGGAACAAACAAACACAAAATACATATAATACATGCCTGTTCACCAGAAAATCACCAGGAACTTAGAAGAAACCAAATCCCCATTGTCAAACCACATTCTTACCCATCTCCCCAATGTTCTCTTCATTTTCATCTGATATTGTTTTTTTGACATACAAGTAGAGTGTAATGAAACAGTACAATGGAAAGGGAAACAATTAAGCATGATTGGGAGAAAAATTGCCCCATCCACTCTTTTTCTGTCTTTTATCTACTCATCTATTCATCTACATGTCTATTGTTCTATCTATTCATCTCAATATTCATCCATTTATCTATATGTCCATGTTTATTTGTCTATCTATCTATTCATTTTAATATTCATCCATACATCTATCTGTCTATCTACATGTATCTATTTATCTTAATATTTATCCATCTATCTATCTATCTACATAGTACCTGCATATATATACCCATCTTTGTATTTATCTATAAGTCTACCCGTTTTACTATATATCTTTCTTGTTATCCATCTATAAATTTACTTGTCATTATATCTCTCTATCAATCCAAACTTCTCCTATTCCATCCTAATTTCCTTGTCCCTGTTGAGCTGCACAAAGTTTTATCAATCGATCTGCCTATATCTATTCATTTTCCATCTTCATATTTATCTAACCTTCCCTCAATCCATCCTTACCTTCTTGTTCTGCTAGGGCTCCACTGAGAAGATTAAGTTGTCCAGTATGAACACTTCATATTGATGAATTATCTATCAATCTATCCACCTAAATCTATTCATTCTTTCTCAATCCATCCACATCTCTTTCTATCTATCCACCTTCACATTCATCTGTCCAAAATTCTCTCCATCTATTCTTACATCTTTGTCCTGGTCGAGCTCCACTGAGAAGATTTAGTTTTTCAATCTATTCATGGGGGTGTTTCACAAAGATCCTAAGTTGAACTTATCTCTAAGATGGACTTAACAATTATGGAAAGCTGATAGCATCTATTAAAATATTTTGTAAAACCTCTTTTTAAAGGTATGAAATGTTGATTCAAATCATTCATATTCATGTTCTTGACGTTGAATTTGTAAGTATAAAATACTTGAATTTTTGCTTTTGAATATTTTTTTTTTTAAAGCTACAAATGGCTCTCCATAATTTTTAAGTCCAACTAAGAGTTAAGTTCAACTGAGAATCTTTGTGAAACACCCCTCATATCTCTTTCTATCTATCCACCGTCACATTCATCTACCCAAACTTTTCCCTTTGTATGCTTACTTCCTTGCCCTGGTGGTGCTCCACTCAGAAGGTTAAGTTGATCAGTCTGTACAGCTTCCAATGCCGCAGCCAGATCTCGAATCCTGGACCTAAACACAAAGCAAGATTGAAAGACTTTCAATTTTTTCAACCTCAGGGCCCCGTCTTACAAAGAGTTGATATCAATCACAACTATGTACATAAGAGATAGGAGACTGCAAACTTGCGATTGATTGGAGGACTTGCGATCGATTTGGATATCAATCGCAACTCTTTGTAAGATGGGGCCCCTGTAGTATGAAAAGTTCAGACAATTGTACACTTTCAGAAAATCATCCAAGTACATTAAAAACTGTATATGTCTAGACACAGTGCTCAAGGCATTAGGTCTTATACATACAGACTCCTCCAGAACATAATTCCATGAGAAACAATGTACTGATGAGAAACAAGAGAAATAATGCGTTACTGAGAAACATTCATTGTATAATGAAAAGTAGTGTAATACTGAGGGGGAAAATCAATTAAAACTTACTCAAAATCTTCAGTTAGGACAGTCAATTCCTGGTTGTGTTGTTCTATTACTATATCAAGCTCTGCCTTGGATACCATTTCCTGAAAAACAAACATACAAACAAATGTATCGTTAGACTTTGCTATGCACGATGTGGGCAGCAAATTCCTCAAAAGAATGAGAATATTTAACGATCAGTTTTGATTAAAATAATTATTCACCCTTAACAAAAGAGCACTAGGAACATACACTATAAAGGTCACTTCCGATGGAAAACATTGATAGTTATTTCATTGCATTTTAAATTCTCCCCTCTAAATTACATGTTTCTTTACTGTTACTGTTTTTCATCTAAATTACTTTTTTTCTTCCAGGAACCTATATTATACAAGCCCTGCTTTTTAATAAGTTCCTCACATTCTACTTTATCTATTATATGAATTGAGAATCATTGACATGTGCTCATTTATACTACAATTGTAATGTATATATATTTTTTTTATATGTATGTTTATATTTTCTGTCAAATGTGGAACATTAAACTTGAACTTGAAACTATTGATAGAAATAAACTCTAAAATATGGAGCTTGGGAAGGTACATATTAAATGATTTCTTATTGTAAACAACTTTGAAATCCATGGAATAGTTTCATTATAATGAAAAGGGAAAGTCAGTTTTCATTAAAATTTGCATAGGTCCACAAAAAAAAAAAACGAAAACCTTGAAGCTCCAAAAATTCAGCAATAGGGGTTTAAACCTGGACAAAAGATACCCTTTTATCAAGATTGGCTGGAGAACTAGAACTTACTGGTTTTTCTGAAGGAGTAGCTGATCTGACAGTCATCGCAGAGAGGCATCGATCGCCATATTCTTTGTTGATGCTAAGATCTTCTTTCTTTATCTTTGTCAGATCAACCCCAGTCAGGTCCTCTACAATCTCGGTAATACTAGCAGTCTCTGCAAGAACAAAAACAATTATTTTTTTCAGAAATGCAATAAAAAAGATAACCACATTATTATTATTATTATTATTTATTCAGCAATTCACAAAAATATAACAATGTAAATATAAGTAAACGAACATTAAGGGAATGTCAATTATAAATGCACAATCTTCCTGGAGGTTCTCTGAGTACATCAATCAGGTTAGGGGCAGGGTGTTAACTGCCTAACAAACTTAAACACATTCCTTTATAATGAAATAGCAAATAAAATATATATACAGCTTTTGATTGTATTAAAAACAAGGGTACATTCATTTTCAATAAATATATTATTCATTTCATAAATGGCCATGAATCCCAAATGAAAACAGTAACATGTGGGATTATGGGGTACCACAGGATCATTGCTTGGACCTCTGTTATTCATAATTCATATCTGATTCAATAACTGTTTGGGTAAAATTACATCGGAAAAGCCCATTTATCAGTTATTCGTAGCTGGAAACAAAACTAGATATCATTGTCATTATTGTCATGTCAGAATCTAGGAAACTTTCACTTTCAAGTGCAAGGAAACTATCAAGTGATTCAGGGAGACACCACCGTCATACAATTATCTCTGAATTTCGGGTTTGCCCAAACTGTTGGTTGGGATTCCTTCTCTGCATGCCCCTGTCTCGATCTTTCCCTTCCACCTCTCCCTCTCTCTCTCTCTCTTTCTTTTCTCTATGTTTCTCTCTCTGTCTCTCTCTCTCTCTCTATCTTTGTCTCTCATTAATTCTAACTGCCTCTCTCTCTCTCTCTCTCTATGTCTCTCTGGCTTGGAATGAATTTCTGGGGGTGCAAGGATCGGGGTACTGTACTAACATTATGTTGTAAATCTTGGGGTCTTTTTACTATATTTGTGCATTGTGTCGATGAAATGTTATGTTTTTCCTATTTTTCACCAATTTTGAATGTAATTATTTCCTATTTCAATGTCTTTTTATACATGATTTTAATGTAAACGCAATATGCAAAATGAATTTCCATGTCATTATTGGACAAAATAAAATTGAATTGAATTGAATTGGATTGAATTGAATACGGTACCTGTGTCCTTCTCAAAGGTGAATGGCTTGTGGATGCGTGTGTAGAAGAAGATGATCGGTAGAGAGCCGGCCGGGGCCTCTGGGCTGGCTTTCAGCTTCCTGCTGGGTTTGATGGGATAGATGGGGAACGTGTGAGGGATGGTCTCTCCGGTGTCTTCCGCACTGTCAAATATTGGGATGTCCTGAAAGAGCGAGAAATTAAATAAATTAAAGACATTGTTTAATCATTGTCCAGTTGTACAAATCTGAGATGCATGACCCTACATGTTACCAGTGTCTGTGATATGGTGTAATATTGAAGCCCTAAAAAAAAATCGAGCTTCAAAATTATCAAGAAGTGCCTCAAAAAAGTAAAAATCTTTGAGTAACCGGTTTTACCATACTCGTTTTTCCCAATAGACTGCAGTGTTATAAAAACCGTTGGGAATACAGTTTTTGAAATTTTGAATTCCAATCATAAATATCTTGATAATCAGACAGGCGATCTGATTGTAAAAGTCATGGGATTCCTGACTGTCCTAAATGTTTATAATTATGATTACAGCATGAGCTAAATCCAGGATTTTGTTTAGTAGAATCTGAGGCAAAGATACCCAATCCCTTTAAAGAAAAGAAATTGTAAATTTTATTAAATTTAATTGAGGAGATATCTATCAAAGTTTACACTGCAAGCTTATTTTGCTAAATGTTGAAGTAAAATAGAGAATAAAACACAAGGTAGGTGTACACATTCATCTAGTAGGTAAAAAGGTATAGGTATAGGTATAAAGACTATCAACTTAAATAGGAAGACAAATAGAGAATGAGAGAGGGAGAAAGAAAAAAAGATAAAAAGAGATAAAGAGTAGAGGGAAACAGAGAGAGAAACAGAGAGATAGGAAAGGGGAAAATGGAGAATCTTGATATTTGTTTTTGCTCTTTATTGTGCTATAAAAATTAAGTAGTAACACTTCAATATCTAGTTTAAGAAAATACAAACACATAAAATTGAACGATGATAGTTTTGAGCTAATGGATTACATATTTATTCATGTATATTACAATAATAAAGATGAAAATGAGGAAATAATTTTTACCTCGCCTCGTAGGTCAGCAAGGTCAATGTTGCCCATGGCGATGAGTTCATCCAGATGGCCTTGGTGGACACCTAGCTTGACCGGCATCTCACCTCCCAGGGACGAGACCGTTGAGTGACCGGACTGGACCCTGCCGGATGCCTCCTTTCCGTCTTCCCCTTCTCCCTCCTCTTCATCTTCTTCTTCAGGCTGCATAAGGATAAGGTAGAATAAATAAGGTAGATTAAACAAAATTGAATAAGGTATTGAATAAGGTCTTTTGACTGTTCTTCTTGAATGATCATAGAGAATCTTTGGAAAAAGTAACACTACATAGGAATTGATTACTTAAATTTCAATTATACTTAGCATGATATTATATTCCTTTTTTGTGTGTAATTATGAAAGTATATCATACAAAAATATACAAAACTACCAAAAACAAAAGAAAATTCCCCTCTTCTTCTTCAAAAAGGTCATCAAGACTTATACAGAATGTCATGCTATATATTGCTGAAGCTGATATTTATAATGATCAAGATTTTGACACAAAGTTATTTGCCTTCTGATTAGAACCTTACAAAATGTAATTGAAATTCATTCATTTTTTTCTGTCAAAGGACTAATTTGGAAATCAATGATATGAGTACTCAGGGGCAATTTCCATACTCTCTGTTATATCCCAAATAGAAATCATGTTCAGATTGCATAATTTGTTATTGACGTATCAAAACGTAAAGGACAAGGAATAATATTTGTTCAAAAGAACATGACAAGATTCCTTTCTAATTACTGGGGTAGAGGATAACAAAGGATGTACATGAGTGTAAATAAAGTACTATACCTCTTTCTTTCCATCCTTCTCTCCGTCTTTGGCTTCATCTGGAGCCTTATCCTTCTTTATTAGAGCATCCTCCATATCAAAGAGAGGAGAGTCACCAAGAGGAAACGTCAGGTTCTGCCATCTGATGCAAGAGAAGATAATTAAAGCAAACAATTAGGCAAGCTCGATTTTAACCTATTATGCAGTTTGTTTGTATCATATGTCTGTTTTGTTATGGCGACTCCACCACAAGCCCTGTGCTTTCATGGAATTTTGCCTCCTTTCTACCTAACTTGTAAATATATAATTTATGATATGTCCATTGTTTTTTCTGAAAGAAATGAATGTTGATTGAATTGACCTTCACCAACATGGATGGCAAACAATTATATTATCTTTCCCTCCCCATCTCTCTATCTCTCTCTCCCCTTGATCACTCTCTCCCTCTCACTTTCTTCCTCTGTGGTTTCTCTCTCTCTTATGCCCATCAGCTTGGGAGCTCAATGAAAATTTCAAGACGTTTTTGCAAATATATACACTCAAATCTGCTTTATAAATATACCAGTATCATTGCTATCTATTCAAATTACTTGACAAGTTTACATGTACATGCAGCTTGAATACATTTCATTGATATTTCCTATGAAGATAAAAAGTATTTTGTTTTCCTCAAAATTAAATCATAACTATAGAGCAACTTCAAAATTCCACTATAAGCATGCATTTGGAAAGTTATTTGTATTTGTATTTTTGTTTTAATTAATATTTTCATCATTGATTGTTTCATTCTTATGTACTGATATGCAAAAGTTATCAGGTCACATGACCCTTGGGCCAGTCACCTGACATTTCTCACCTGTCATCCAGCTTTCTATCGTCAGGCACCTGTAATGTGACTGTCTTGGGAGACTGGCTGTTCTTCCCTACTTTGGATCCAATCATGCCGCGCCCAGACCGGAGCTGTGATACTCTACCACTCTTTTCTGTAAATGTAAATCAATCAAATAAGTTGATTAATGAAAATGTGATAAGTATGATGTGAATCATGCAACCTTAAAATTCATTTATGGTTATTGAGCTGGATATTGTTCCCTACTTTGGACCGAGTCGGGCCGAGTCATGACCGAAGATGTGAATATCTAAAACTCTTTGTCTAGCTGCAGAAGTTGATCAAGCAAAGGTTGAAGGTTGGTTTGTTTTACCTGGCTGCTAAGAAAGCATATGTAAGTGTGTAAGAAAGCAACCAGGGGACCAATGGCTTTCAGTCCTCTCCGAGGGCTTAAAGTAATGAGGATTTATACCTTACCAAAGGGAACTATTACTAACGCATTAAATTGGTTTTGAACCTTGGACCTAACAGTATCAAATCCACTCATTCAAGTGTTTATAAAATGAAAACATGCTGTGCATATTCTACAAATGATATCCTTAACTGACTACACGATTGGTGGGAAAAGAATGTTAATATAAAATGCAAATCACAACTTTCACAATCATTCATTTATATACTAAGTTCTGGATCAAACTTGCATTTACTTTGAAAGTCCTTTAGAACATCATATATTTGATGTATCGTTTCTACACACTGACACTTCCAAACCATAAAACATGCATTTTTGTCAATTATAGTATTAATGAATGCACCCATGCTTACCCCTGGACACTTGTCTGGCATAAAACTCAGTCTTCTTGAAATCTTTCTTAAAATTGATGCTGCATTTGATGTCTGACCCGGTGATACCAACCGGGTGGAAGACCTAGGGAATGCAAAGAGGGAGAAGAGGAAGAAAAGGGAAAGGGAAGAAGAAGAGGAAGAAGGGGAGGAAGAAGAAGAAGAAGAAGAAGAAAAAATATATAAAGAAGAAGGATGGGAAGGAGAAGAAGGAGAAGAAGAAGCAGGAGCAGAAGGAGAAGGAGAAGAAGAAGAAGAAGAAATGGGGAGAATAAATGGAGAATAAGACAATTAGGAGGGAGGACAAAAAAAAACAGAAGAAGATTTATTTTAGAGGGAGAATATATAAAAAAGAATAGCGTTTATCAGACATAATGAATTGATAAAGAGTGGTAAAAACTCAGGCAAATCATGCAACGCAACAACAAATTCTCAAAAAATATTTCTTTAAACAGAATATGTTTACAAATACATGTATATATACAGGAATCATTTTATTTTGCTAGTATCCCAGCCAACCCATATAATTTAGACCCCACAGAATACAGTGTATATCTAAATTTGCCCCTTTTTCTTCTGCCCAAATGCCTAACTCACTACAACATTACTTACCTTGACATTAAAGAACCAATCATACTCTGGCTCGTGGGTCCAAACCGTCTTATCAGCAGAGGGGGGCTTTGGAGCAGGAACCTCCACCGTGATCACCATCTCTGGAATAACCTCTGGACCATCCCCTCCCAATCCTTTCTTGGGGTCATTGAAGGTTACTCGCTATGGCAACAAAGGGCAGAAAGTTCGAAAAATAAGATCATGCCATCCAAAAGAATACATCTTTAAATTTTTAAGTCATATTTGCTACAATGGTAATGATTCATGGGCCCTGTACGATAAACGGCTGTGATTGATTGAACTCAACTGTAACGTGATTTCAATCACAACTCTATAGTAAAGAGTTTGCCTAATTATGCTTGCAATTGATTAGAGGAGCTCTGCGTTTGGTCAGGAACAATGGCAAATCTTTATAACACGGCCGAGGCCCATGATTCCCAACAATTTGTTCTCAATATTTATGTCAGGACCCCTTCCTAAAATCATATATGGGTGTATGTATTGTCTGAAAAGGATAGATCATCTCTTCACCTAAACAGTGCTAGTTTACAGAAACCTATCACAAATAAGATTTCACAAGCAATGTTTTTAAGCACGATCCATTTCTTATTTGATTATTTTGATGAATACTATTTTCCATGATATCAAAAGTTTACGACCATTGAGCTAATTCAAAACTTCAAGAAGACAGGGAAGCCATTCTTGGTCCAATAATATTGATATATATATATATAATATATATATATATAGTCAAACCTGTCTATAGCAACCGCCCAAGGGAAACACAAAAAGTGGTATTTGTAGACAGATGGTCTTTGTATAGACAGGTCCCTATAGTACATGTTTCAATAAGAAACCATTTTCAAAGGAAACAAAAATATGGTCTTTGTAGACAGGTGGTCTATCTATACAGGTGGTCTTTCTAGACAGGTGGTTACTAAAGCAGGTTTGACCATACCTTGCTAGCTGGTGTCGCTATATCACTATCCAGCTCATCTTGCTGTGTTTGTACGGTCGCTCTGGCGTTACTCTCATGACCTTTGCCATCATCCTCGTCTTCTGATTCCTCCTCCGTGAAATCAAGTTCATCGGACTATGGAAGAAAAAAAGGAGAGACAAGAAAGAAAAAAATCATCATTAATGATCTTTACTGCACTGCACTGATTGAAAACATCATCATAGTTTCAAGTGGTATACTTCTCATCGATTTTCACTTTTCAATAAAAGCACTGATTGACAAGGTTCCACGCATTTCATGACAATGAATTCCATGTCTATGCGGCATGTGGCATAAAGCAGATACTTACTGAGCTGAGTAACTGGAGTTCATTGACTGACGATTGACTCCTGCCATCTAGTTCACTACTATCCTCTATATCTCCACCCTCGCCGTCAGAATCAGGTTCCTTGTCCAACGACTCGATGTAGGCTTGCAGATGCTCCATTCTGTGTTATATTGGTAAGTAAAATGGTCCATTTCAATTATATTTGTATGTATAAGTAAATGAAAGACAGGTATTTTAAATTGTAGAAGTATTATGTAATGTGCAATATAAATGCAACATATTATTATTACTATTATTTCTTCATGCATATGGAGCCTTTGTAAGAGTTTATGCTAGAATCTTAGGCAGAGGCAAGTCCAGAAAAAAGTGTAGTGTATGGGTAAGACAACCCTCTTATCCCCTGGCCCTCCACCCATGATGGCTTTGCAACTGATAGGGATGTAGGAATAATGGATAAATCCCCACAGATAGAGCCCCCCCCCCTACTCTTCCTCTTTTGAATCTGGTTCTCAAAAATATGAAGTACGAGATATTATTAAACATCACATATTTCTAGTCAAAATTAAAAATCAACCTTATATATTTTGCCACACAAAGGTTGATGGCAGGAACTGTCCACTGTTACCACACTATATCAAGAAATAATGGAATTATTTCACCACTGTATATTTTCAAAAATGTATTCCAAAATGTTGTGTCCGTAAAGCTACTTACCCTAACTTGGACTTCTGCTTGAAGTTATCGATGAGGAACTTCCATCTCCTTCCATGACCTCTACAGCTGGTGACCTTTGAGAAGAGCTTCTCCCACATCATGATCCT
>JARBES010000121.1:6414801-6425612 GCA_030265145.1 Strongylocentrotus pallidus
ATAGCAGAGAAAGAATTCAGTTTTTATAATGAAGAACACAAGATGCTCTACAGAACAGAAGTTCTTTCATACAGATCTAGAAGATTCCCTCTTAAGAATTTACCCCTGTATCTCTTTAATAATCGAAATGGAGGTTCTTGTCACAAAGGAAAATATATTAATTCCTTCAAATCTTACAATTTGGGTCCGAGGAATCGTTTGCTCACTGAATCATGATAACTTCTCCCTTTCTACTTATTCCTACATTCAATCAAAAGGGTGTTAACTCTGTATTCAAGTATATGAGTTTACCTCCCTTCTTACTCTAAACAGAGGATAGGATATTGTTTTCTTTTATTCAGTTCAAGAACTTATCTTCCTTTAAAAAGCAATTTTAAAAGATATTAAAAATACTCAGACTCTCAGCAGAGAGTCTTTTCCTTTTGTTTTATGTTGCCTAAAAATTGCAAAATTGATGGAGTAGGGATGTTGCATAACAAAAACTGTAGCTTTATTAGTGTTAACTTCTGATAGTAACAAATTAAGACACTTAAACATTACTAGGAGAACATATTGATTTATTTAATTGAAGAACTTTTATGGATACCAGTATTTTTTTCTAAGTGGTATAATTTGTATCTCTTCACCATGGCACGATTTTCTTTCATATTCCATTTTCATCACTTGTATGCTAGACTTATCACATTTAAACATAACATTATGTTATTATTTTCTCTTTAATAGCACACACCCTAACTAATATTTTATTCTTAAATTTGATGAGGGAAATCGATATTCTCAAACTAATCTGTTACAAATAAAGAAAAAAATACTCCCTTAATTTTGCAATTCTATTATATATGAATTTCTTATTATTTTTTCATGGTATCATTTTGGTTTCATCATATTCAAGTTCCAATGGCTTATTTAAGCAAAACACATTAAGGAAACCAAACAGCCACATTCAATATCCATTTTATTCATGCATGAAAAGAAAAGAAAACGAAATCTTTACTTTTTGCAAATGCGGTACTGAAAGTACAGTGTAGGTGTACATGTTATATATCTGAGTAAAGAAAAATAACAGTTTAATGCTTCTGCTAACTCAGCATGTGATTTACATGTTTTCTAGGGCTTTTTTTGCATCACAAATATTCAAGAGATATTTGCGCAGGTTTTAGTAATTGCATTAAGGTATTAAATCTGCCAGGTTAATCCTACTCATGCATGAAAATTTGAGCGCAAAT
This sequence comes from Strongylocentrotus pallidus, assembly GCA_030265145.1. Classification (NCBI taxonomy): domain Eukaryota; kingdom Metazoa; phylum Echinodermata; class Echinoidea; order Camarodonta; family Strongylocentrotidae; genus Strongylocentrotus; species Strongylocentrotus pallidus. Next base: position 6,416,028 of record JARBES010000121.1, read on the forward strand.
CCTTTTTTAAGGAGAGCAGGAAGTAATCCTAAGCACAGATTATTAGAACGGTATTTTCAACTAGAATGGATGATTTTCTGCTAACTTTTCAAGCTGAAAGATGTTTATATCAACATTTATTTGTTAGATTCATCATGAAAGCACAAATATTGTACAAAATGCAATCAGAATTCATTTGTACAATAAAGATTCACAGTAAATATATACTGATTGATATGTAATGTATACTTCATGAATTTGAAGGTATTTGAAAACATTTTAAATCAAAATCTTTGATAACCGAACCTTTCTATGATTTATTACATGGGGACAAAGCATGTTACATTTTCTTTTATTTCTACTAAATCTGGTGTATTATACCAACTGAAAATATCCATTAGTGTAATAGTATAGGGCCCATTGTAAACTTTGTAGTAGAATCTTTTATAGGCCACAGGGCTAGTCTCACAACCCCCTGTTAATATTCATAGTTTTCTTTTGAAATTATTATACTTGTCAAACAAAATTCAATCCAATCTGGTATAAATCACAAATACTTCTGGAGACAAATATATACTCAAGGCACGCATAAATTTCAAAGAAATGCAACAGCAGGGGCACTTTAATAACATTAAATCACAATACTAGTGTCAATTGGGATTGATTATGATGAAACAATGTTTGCTCATATAAAAGTAAACACTTATTATTTTATTCATGGTGTGAGGTTTAGCAAATCAGTCATTTAGACCTGTGCTGTCACCAGCTTAAAGACTATTCGACCAGAAATGATTCATTTAGTATTATTCTTTACAGCACATTGTTGAATAATAATGATTTAATGAGTATTAAAGCCCCACTGCACTACTTATAGCTACTTGCGCCCTGTACATATCAAACAATGTCTTATCGGTGTCTGTTTGTTCCCCATGATCCCCTTTTTCTTATATGTTTATTGAGAGCTGAGTTGATGAGATAACCACATGTCAGTTATACCTTGTAGGAAGGTCTAATCCCCCTGGCCAAACTAGTACAGACAGGCTTTAATTGATATTTAACAAAAATGTCTCATAGGTTGATAGCAAGAATGTTTCCACATCTACTACAGACAGTTTTTATCCTCCAACTAATTTAGTTGACCGTTGTGTCATAGTATCAAACTATACATATTTGGTTATTAGGTTGTAACATGCATCTTCTTCACAAAAATACAAGTAACATGAAAGTATACCTATGGGACCTATGGGACCGTAGGGGGTAAATTATAGTGAACTTTGGTTGAGTTGTTTGGATTTTATCTTCTCCACATGCACTGTGTGTTTACTCTAATATGATCTGCCATGCACAGGTGTTCGTAGACTAAACACTTCACTAATATGGTGTGATTTATGATATTTACACAGGCCTCCAGTGTGAGGCACTGTTCACATCAGAAAATAATTCAGATTAATTTTGTGTTACACAGACAGACTAGTCTAGACGAAATACACACCTGACATGGTGTGAAATATTGTGTGAGGCACTGTTCACATTTTAACTTTTATTTTACAGATAAGTCGTAAACCGCTTTAACCTTCCCTTGGACCTTTTACTTGGACATGATTTTTTCTTTCTGGGAGACTGTTAATCTCCAAGTTTCCTCTTCTGTTTCCTGTCTAGGGCTTTCGAATCTCCCCACAGTCCTCTGAGGATTTATTTCTGTTAATAACATATTTTTCTTCATTCTTCTCCTTTGTGTAGTCAAGGGTCTTCCTCTCTATTTCTTTTCCTGAACTGAACACTCGCCTAAAAATTGTGTAATGCACTGTTCATATTAAGATTTAATCTGGTGAACAAACGTGTATTCACACAATAACCCCTTGTCTCATACACAGGAGTCTCCATTTCTGTCCAAATAGGCCACCATAATTGTCCAACAAATGTGAACAGGGTCCAAATACATTTGATGTAGTTGTCAGGCATCCCAAAACATCGTCTCGATTACTCCCCGAAGCATTAGCAAAACATGCCAGGGATTTATAGAGCCTGAAGAGGGAATTTAGGGTAAATGTTGAAGATCACATAATTGGTTGTAGCAGCATCATTACACTTATATCTCACTAAGGAGAATGACCTTTTAAAAGGAACAATTGCATCAACATTGGCAACTCTTTTCATTTTTTAAACATTTTTTACCCCAACAAACCTCTTGGATATACATTCTAATATTAAGAGGAATACGACCTTTGAAAGGAATGATTGCAGCAACTTTACATCTCAAAATTGGCAACTCTTTTCATTTTTGAACATTTTCCCCCTAACAAATCTTGTTGATTTACATTCTAATATTAAGAGAAATATGACCTTTTAAAGGAATGATTGCAGCAACTTTACATCTCAAAATTGGCAACTCTTTTCATTTTTGAACATTTTCCCCCTAACAAAGCTTGTTGATTTACATTCTAATATTAAGAGGAATATGACCTTTTAAAGGAATGATTGCAGCAACTTTACATCTCAAAATTGGCAACACTTTTCTTTTCTTTTCTTTTTTAAAAACATTTTTCTATTCCAACAAATCTCTTGGATTCACAATCTAATATGAAAAGAAAGTTGCAATTTCTTATTGAAACACCTTGATATCAAATCTGACTTTAATTTAATAGAATGTATATAATCCTTCTAATTGTGCAGTTGGGTGGGGCAGCTTAAGTGTTTGTTTTGCTCTTCATCAAAAGGTGTCGTACAAATAACTGTAAGCAATTTTTTACTTTATTTATGAAGTTGTTGAGTGCTAATACGTGGCACTTATGCAGACATTTCTCTTCCATAAACCTGTATTGACTTGTGAGCTCACTAGATTCAAAATTTATGTTGTGCGTTGTTGAAAGCCCCCTGGATTTTTAGATGAAGTTTGCTGCCGGTTGATGGATGTTATCGATGAGCAAGGTATGATTTTTGGCACTTTATTCTTTCTTTTGACATCTAAAGCCGTATCAGCACTGATACAGACAGGTTAAAGGGCTTAACTCTTTCTCTGCCACTAAATGTTTGATGGCATAAATCATCTATTGATTGCAAGAAGGCTGTAAGGCCTACATAATGTGTTGTCAGTGGCAGTATCTGCCTTCTTGCAACTTGCGGGCGGCTGGCGGATTGAACTTTAAAGATTTGTCTTGTAATGATTAGTTTGATTGTTGTATTCCATGTAGGCAAACATGTCAAAGACTTCCAAAAAACACCCTAAGACAAGTCAATCACCTATTGAAATGTGCAATCACCTATTGAAACGTGCGATCACCTATTGAAATGTGCAATCGCTTATTGAAACGTGCAATCAACTATTGAAATGTGCATTCACCTATTGAATTGCATTCACCTATTGAAACGTGCAATCACCTATTGAACGTGCAATCACCTATTGAGACGTGCTATCACCTATTGAAACGTGCAGTCACCTATTGCATTGCATATTCCTATTAAATTGCATTCACATATTGAAACGTTCAATCACCTATTGAAACGTGCAATCTATTGGAACGGGCGATCACCTATTGAAACGTGCAGTCACCTATTGCATTGCATCCACATATTGAAGCGTGCAATCACCTATTGAAGCGTGCAGTCACCTATTGAAGCGTGCATTCACCTATTGAAACGTGCTGTCACCTATTGAAGCGTGCAATCACCTATTGAACCGTGCAGTCACCTATTGAAACATGCGATCACCTATTGAAACATGCAATCATCTAGATTGAATTGCATTCACCTATTGAAACATTCAATCACCTATTGAAACGTACATTCACCTACCGAAACAGGCAATCATTACAATGCAATTAAGCCTATGTACAATAGGGTATCGAAATTGCCCCTGAGTGGATATTTTGAAAGTATCTGCGATGGCCTTTAGAATGCATTTGTAACAATTGTCCCCTGAAAAATACAATATGGCAGGGGGATATTACTTGAGTGGCACAAAAATGAGCCAAAAATGAAACTGATTAATGATTACCCACTATTCCCTGTCAAGGCCTGAACATTAATGCTTAGTTGACAATTTTTCAGATGTACATGTAGGTACTACAACTAATATCATCCCCGGGGCACAGACAGACTTGAGCTCGCCGCTTGTGTTGACGGCGGCACAACGTGGTATCGTTGTCGGAATCAAAATATGAATTTTGATTTGATGGCAAGCCGATGGCATCTCTAATTGTTGACCCCTTTGAGATCTGGTGGTCGGGGTGGTTTCACACCAGGGGATATCATCGCACAGCATTAGCGCTAATAACCTTGCATTTGACAGGGAAATATCTGTCTTAAAGGAATTGTTTAACAGTGCCAAATCTGAGATTCATGGCCCTACGTTTTATCAACGTCTGTGATATGGTGTTATATTGAAGCCCTATGACAAATTGCGCTCCAAAACGATCATGAAGTTTTACCATACTCATTTTCCCCTATAGACTGTAGTGTTATGAAAACTGTTAGGAAAACACAAAATTTGATTTCAATTTCCAATCATAAATATCTTGATAGTCAGACAGGCGATCGGCTTGTAAAAGTCATGGGGTTCCTAACTGACCTAAAGGTTTAGAATTATCATTGCAGCATGAGCTAAATCCAGGATTTTTATTCAGAATCTGAGACAAAGATACCCAATCCCTTTAATAATCTAAAAGATTTTACCCCCAAACTATAATTACAGAAAAACACAATAGCATGAGTGATCTTTTTACGACCTTGACACATTAAAAATTGAACAACATACAGCAGCTTTTGCTCCAACTTAGAGCTACAGCATTAAGAAGAACAAAAATTGATAAAATGGCTTTCGTTCAAAGCAAGATACTTCTGTATTGTTTACTCATATCTTTCTAAACAATTTGATGTTTGATGAATGCACATTGCACATAGAATTTAATATACCAATACAGTGTCTACACATGTACATGACTTTAAGTGCTACCCTAATTAAAGCAGACTTTTCCCCCTAACCTTATTTCATCTCCTGAAGAAATAGAAACTTATACGTTGTGTGCTTGTAATGAAAATTATTCATGCTTGGGTTTAGATGCGCTATTATGATGTAGCATAGTGGTATGGGATACTCGCCATACTCTTTAATGGCCCATAAATATTCATAGAGGGACTCTACGTAAGGCCCCTGGGGTACGCGGATGGACTCTCTACGTACGATCATTAGGCCTGTCCCCATCAGCCCGAGTTTGCCAAATATCCCGCTATTTTCAGACTCAGGATATTTTGAAGTTTTGAAGTTTTATTTGAAGTTTAATTTATTCCACATTTTACATAGAAAAACAGTTTATATTCCTTTTTTTTTTTTTTTTACAGGCGCATATTATTATCCCAAAGCTCGAAATTGCGTGGTCAACAGACTGATACGCTCATCACAAACTAGCTCAGACTAGCCCGCTATTTCCCAAATAGCGGGATATTTAACAAGACCAAGATTTCTTGCAACAGCGGGCTGGGACTCTACGTAAGGCCCCTGGGTTACGCCGATGGACTCTCTACGTAGGATCATTAGGCCTGTCTTCATCAGCTCGAGTTTGCCAAATAACCCGCTATTTTCAGACTCGGATGTTATCACGGAGCTCTAAATTTCATCTTCACCAGACCGATACGCTCATCACAAACTAGCAGAATATGAGCAAAATGAGCAAATTATCCTGAAAAATCTTGGTCTTGTTTCCACAAAAAATTAGGAAACAAGACCAAGTTTTCTTGACCAAATATCCCACTAATTGCAACTGTTGGCTGATGAAGACAAGACCAGACCAAGATTTCTCAGGATATTTTCTTGACCAAATATCCCGTTAATTGCAACCGCGGGATAATGAAGAAGAAATTAACTGGTTAAGTTGTGATCGGGATAGTTGAAATAGCGGGTTATTCGGCAAACTCGAGCTGATGAGGACAGGCCTACTGAGGGGCTTGGAGGGGGGTTGTGATGTTCCCCTTGCGGAGGGTGGAAGCAGTGGTTATAGAGGGCGATAGATTGGATCCGATGCCGAGGCGAGAGGTGGCTAATTACTCCCGCTCCCTGGGTCCAAGTTTAATACCGAAGGGATGACGAGACTATTTATAGCCAGGTGATTGTAAAGCTCTCTGAGATGTTTGCAATTATGTGATTGTGACGATTGTAACGAGATGACAGTTTCGTTTCGATGAAATATTGAAACTCTTTTCATGTAATGCTTTCCATTTGCCGTACTGCACTTGATATCTAATTGCAGCTCGGTATCAGGGAAAAAAATGCTTGATTATTTTTAAATCAGGGAAATTTAAAGAAGATTTGCTTGAATGTCCTTTAATAATATAGTCAAGATGGCCTTTAATATCTGTGATTAAGTATTTCTAATTTCTTACACGTTCTACTGGGAATCAGATTGCTGTTAGTTCTCACATTCTTCTTGCTTTCAATGGACAATATATGACCATTATAAAGCAGTCATTTCATATGTGGTGGAAAAAAAGTATAATTTGACTTGGATTTGTTTTTATAAATTACTTTTTTTTGGTTATATGCAGTGGTTAATTTTTATCATATTCAGTAGTACCTCATGGAGGTAGATTGTAAGTAGGAATTAATCATTTTGTTTTTCTTTCTCTTTTGGGTCATTCCCCCTATTTTCCCTGTTTTCCCACAAATCTAAGATGGTACCTTTAAGATTCCTTGCACATTAAGCTCGGACAGATTACCAAAACATTTCGTCCTCATCTGTAGTAGCTTGTAATAGGTTAGCCTACATATTTCCAATGCATGCGCACCGTATAAATATGGTGATTTAGGACGCAACCGTAACACGTTCATGGTGATTGTGTACTGTGAGAAATATCAGTTACACTAACCGTATAACACTTGACCTGACATGTCAAGATTATTTAACCTGGTATCCTGAAGAGGATGGCGAGAAACTACTTCATAAACTTACACTTATATTAAAGCCCCACTGTACTACTTGTAGCTACTTGCTCCCTCTATATAGAAAACCATGCCTAAATGGTGACCATTGGTCCCTCATGATCCTCTTCTTCTTATGTTAATTCAGAGCGGAGTTGAGGAGATAGCCACCTGTCAGTGACCATGCTGGGAGGTCTTATCCCTCCTGGCCGAACTAGTGCAGACAGGCTTTAAAGCATTATGCATACCAATATTTTGTTACTGTACCCGTTACTTTTACATTGCACACGTACTCTGTTGCCCCATTAAGTTGGAATATTTCTTTTTCTTGCTTTTTCTCATGAAATCATTTGTGACAGTATCGTTTAGTCTTGATAGAAAAGGTTTATATCTTCTCAGAACTTAATCGATCAATCTCTGTGAAACTTTAAATCGTTCAAAGAATGAAATCCTGAGAAGATAAACAAAAACTTTATCCATCGAGAATAAGCCATATTAGTTGTCACAATCATTTTAATGAAAAGAGGTAAGAAAAAAATGTTCCAACTTTACGGGCAACAGTGTATATTTCACCAGCTTTTCTGAGATATTCAAAGCAATCAACATTTTACAGCATTTAGAATGCAAGGAATATTACATTACATGGAAATAATTTTTTGAAGATTATACTTCATATTGAAAGCAAGCCGACATGCCGACAAGTCAAAGAAGTTCTTTAGTCATTTTCTGTTGCTTTCTTCCTATTGATCTGGAATAAGAGAAGTCTGTGCTTGTGGATGACTGGAAGAATATTCATAGAAATCTAGTCTAGTTTGTAAAAATAATCAAGTTTGGCCTTTACTGGTATTCCTATTGACAGAAAGATGAAAAGGAAAACAAAAATGTTTAAACCAAATAAGATGGTGATCGCTAAAGTAATCAAGGTTTTGTGGGCTACGACCTGATTATAAGTTGGGTAAGTCCAGATTGTCTGCCTTCATTGACCGACATTCAGCGAATCTTGCTTCAAATTGATGATACTAGTCTGAGGCACAGACCCTTGCTATTATTCCAGCCAGGCGCCATTTTGCAGACGCTCACAATGCTGAGCATATACTGAATTAACCTTCATCCTACCGGGTACCCGATTGGAGAGTGGAAAATGTAGTTTAACGTCTTGCCAAAGGACAATAGTGCCAGGCTGGGATTTGAACCCTGTACCTTGTGATCTACAGTTTGGCAACTTATCCACTAGACCACAACACCTATACAAGTATGCTGTATGCGTATATGTGTGAGAAAAGTTAAGTATGGCAATCTCCTGGTTGTTTCAACACGTCGTCTGAAGCATGCAATGAGTTGAGATTCAAAGTACCATTAGAGTATGTGCTTACAGACTACGAGATGACAGGGGGTATAGGGGTGGGTAGCAGACGGATTAGGATTTTGTAAGTCTGTTGGCTCCTCGGTAAACTACTTGGTTGCACTAAGCCTGGGATTACAAAAAATCTGTACAGGAATAGCTTGTTTAATATCCAATACATATTCCTGTGTTGATTAATTTGTCTGCGTTATTTTGAATCAAGGAATCCGCCATGTATTACTGTACGGATTCCTCGGTTTCAAAATGATGCCAACAAATTATTTTCTCCATTCCCTTCAAAGCCGTTTTTCACTGCCTTTGTTGCATTTATAAGCACAACTCCACTGAAACATGTACAATCAAACCTGCTTTAGCGACCACCTGTATAGAAAGACTACCTGTCTATAAAGACCACAATTTTTGTTTCCCTTGAATACAGTTTTCATGCAGATGTGTGTTCAGAGTAAGATATTCTCTAGTGCAACGTTGATACTTGAAATTTTACATTATTCATCCATTCTCGCACCAGGCAATAAAACAGCTATCAAAAATTAATGTTTGCACGTTTTACGAGTCTGCAATGCTATCAAAATTGCCCAAGAGTAATGTTTGCTCATTTGACGAGACTGCAGTGCATCATAAAACCTAATAACTGTTTCATATTTCTGTTTGTGACAAATTTTTTCATGATATTTGTTTCTACCAGATAGGAAACCCATCTCAGGTGAAACAAGTATTAAATATTTATATAAATTTGTTTTTTATAGAATCGTGTTCATGTACCTGTAAGTTGTAAAAGGTAATGTAGTGTAATTGGTAATGTTGAACCTGCTGTAGTGACCACCTGTATAGAAAGACCACCTGTCTATAAAAAACACATTTTCCTTTTTTAAAACCTTGAAAACCATTTTTTATTGAAACCTGCATACGTGTACAAACCATTTGCCCATAAACTTCACAAAGACTTCTTTTCATGTGTCTTTCAAGCAGTCTTTACATACAGGTTTCACTGTATAAATGATTCAGTAAATGAAAATTAATGAAGCACAAAACGTCATTTTAGGCCCGTATTTGTACTTGCAGCAATTTTTGGCACGTACATGTACCGTACATGTTTATGATGAATGTGTATGGTTTATTATTCATTCTCTTGATATTAGTCTGTTTCGTTTTTATATTGTCATTAATTTAATATGTAGTCTTGGTTTTTGCTGGTAGCCTGGTACCAGCGGATTGTATAATCTTGCGTAACGAAAATGAAAGTTGAAGGAGAAAAATGTATCCCTCCCCCAGAGAGAGAGAAAGAGAGAGGGGGAGAGAGAGAGAGAGAGGGGGGGGGGGGGGGGGGGGGTGA
>JARBES010000121.1:6437648-6448133 GCA_030265145.1 Strongylocentrotus pallidus
ACTTCTACTACTACTACTACTACTCCTCCTACATCTACTACTACTACTACTACTACTACCTCTACTACTACTACTACTACTACTCCTACTACATCTACTACTACTACTACTACTACTCCTACTACTACTACTACTACTCCTACTACATCTACTACTACTACTACTACTACATCTACTACTACTACTCGTACTACTACTACTCCTACTACTACTACTCCTACTACATCTACTACTTCTACTACTACTACTCCTACTACTACTACTCCTACTACTACTACTACTACTCCTACTACATCTACTACTTCTACTTCTACTACTACTACTCCTACTACTACTACTCCTACTACTACTACTCCTACTACATCTACTACTACTACTACTACTCCTACTACATCTACTACTACTACTACTACTCCTACTACATCTACTACTACTACTACTACTACTACTACTCCTACTACTACTACATCTACTACAAATAAAATAAACAAGGGAGAAGAGGAAACAGACCAGAAAAGCATTCGTATAAACCACCTTCCGCACCATCCCCTGTAACCATTATCCTTGTAAATTGGCCAAATTTTCCAAGTGAGACTAGTGCCCCCAGTCATTCAGGCGCCCCCTCAATGGATGGAGTCTTGCTACGCCACTGATTATACATTCCCTGTCGTATTAATGATCCGGATGAAATATTCTAGCTAGACCACGGAGAGAGTGAGAGAGAGGGTTACAGATCGGTAACCACTTAAGAGCTTGTCCTTGATCTGAAAAAATTATTTGAAAGCTAGGGAGAAAATTGCATAACTCAAATTGAAATGACATTGATTTAAAGGTAATAGTGTATCTAGAAGTAGAGACAAATTGAGATGACTGGGTATTAAGTATTGCCCTTGATCTACAAATTAATTAAAAAGAAAGAGTAAAATTGCATTATAATTCATGTTTTTGAGATTACAACAACTTTAACAGTACCGGTAATCATATGTTCTGGTAGTGGGATATAATCAGAGAACATAGTAAACCGTAATTGAGTTGTTTAAAGCAACAATATGTTTAATTATTTAAGAAACTTGTTCTGAAGAATTTTAACCATTACACTGAAAAAGAACTCTTTCATGAAATGTTTTATTGTGGAACTGTCTAACTTCACTCTTCTGTTGAGAAACAGAAGGTGTTATAAGTACTCAACATCATAGCTATTAATTAGTAAACGTCCTTCTTGCACTTAATTTGCAAACAATATATTGCAAGTAAAATCTTTGTATTGTTACATGGTAACTACCGCCTGAGGGAAAACAAAATTACATTAATAAGCACTTACCGGTAGATTATAGAGAGCCCATGAATTTGAAAATTGCTTTGTGTGCGGCCATCTTGGTTTTTTGCCATGCATAGGAAATGAGAGAATTATAAGATAAAATGGTACTCGTGCCCTTTTCTGTTGAATTATTTTTGGGACCTTGAAATTAGATGCGAGTGCATTCACTCGCTCAATTGGCAACAAGGTTGGTTATTTTAGTATGCATTAAATGGTTAAGCTTGCAACAGAGTGCCGTAGCATAAAGGTCGAAAGGACCACTTTCATGTTCGCGTATCTCTGTCTCTCTATTCAAATTGAATAGCTTCCAATCAAAAGGATGTATTCTCCATCTATTTCCATTTCAAAACACATGCAAGTGAATTTGTTGAAGTTGTTGACTACAGAATTATCTTGTACCCTTTAAAGGCATCGTTGACAATGTTAAATCTGAGGTGCATGGCCCTGTGGTTATCAGTGTCTGTGATATGGTGTAATATTGAAGCCCCCCAAATTGCGCTTCAAAATGAGTATGAAGTGCCTCAAAAAGAAAAAAATGTTGAGTGATCAGTATTACCAAATAAAACTCATTTTCCCCAATAGACTGTAGTGTTATAAAAACATTTTTGAAATTTTGAATTCCAATCATAAATATCTTGATAATCAGACAGGCGATCGGCTTGTAAAAGTCATGGGGTTCCTGACTGACCTTAAGGTTTATACTTATGATTGCAGCATGAGCTAAATCCAGGATTTTGTTTCAGAATCTGAGGCAAAGATATACAATCCCTTTAAGCTTAAAGGGAGACCATCAGCAGACACCATACTTGTTGGAAATACCATTGATTGGTGTGCAAGTCTGCACACCTCAACCCGTAGTCCCACCAAAAATGCCCTCTAGTCTCTCAGCGAGTCTTCAGGTGATGGTAGTTACTTTACCATATGTAGGAATGGGTGGAAAATGCAGAGCATTACACAATGCTTGTTGGTGATAGAACTGAAGGCTAATCCTGGTGATTGACAACACCTGATATTGGGTAAACACCCTAATGGTGTCAAATACCCTATGAGATACTGAGATGACACAATCCAGAAGTATAGGCAGTGCATTAACTGAGCCATACACTCTGTCTGGATATGACAAAGTAAAATGATTAAACAGACATTGAATTTTATACTCAGCAGAATTCAAAGAACCTCATCAGTGATTTAAAATTCAAAAGAGTATTGTGACAGAACTCACCTATATCAAGAAAGTAAATCTGAAAAGCAGGGAACTCTGCAAAAGCAATCCACCAATTCTTTGTCTCTAATTCACAGCCAAAAGGACGTTAAATGTGTTTAAAAGTATATGACTTAACAATCTTCTGGCACCAAACAAATGAACTGCTCTTTTATGGGGGCGGGTGAATATTTTATCATTCTTTATTTCCAAATGAATCAAAGCAATTTCCTTTTCCTTTTGACCTTTCATTGTATTTTGATGCAGCTCTCCCTTGAATATACCAGTGGTTATTTTTATTATCATCCCTTCAGGCAAAACTATTTTTACCCTTTGGATTATATCACAGTATATTACTCAGATTCTAGGGCACTACAACTGTAGAATAAAGTCTCTTGTCAAAATAATATCATTGTTTGATTTGAAATGGATGCAATCTGTTTGAAATTTGATAATGTGATGCTTTTAGTGAAATGTTGGGTGAAATTTACAACGAGGGATGCACATAGCTGTCACATTTAATGATGACTTCATAGTGAGACAAGATGTTTTTCTTTTTCACATTAGATTTCCTCTTTTCATGTCTTTTCTTTTTATTTGAGTGTGTGTTTGGGGGAAGGATGGTTTCAATTTTGATTATCTAGTGCATTTTGATTTTCTTGAATTTATCCTAGTGTAAAGCCTTGTTTTCTATAACCTTGTATACACAGTGAAACCTGTCTATAATGAACACCCAAGGGAGACAAGAAAAGTGGTCTTTATAGGCAGGTGGTCTTTATGTACAGATTCCTTTAGTACATGTTTCAATGAGAAACAAAATTAATGGGAAACACAAGTCATAGTCATAATATACAGGTGGTCTTTATGTACAGGTTTCTATAATACATGTTCCATTGAGAAACACAATTCAAGGGAAACGAAAATTGTGGTCTTTGTAGACAGGTGGTCACTAAAGCAGGTTGACTATATCTACATTAACTTTTTATCCCAGCCCTGTAAAAAGCGTTCTTTTCTAACCGTCAAATCTACGTGAAATCTACGCCCACTGTCTAGTCATTTTTGTAGTGGGAGGAGAGGAAGGGGATTAGTATCCTTGAAATTGGAATATTGGGTAGATTATGCAAACTTATGTATCTTGTTCAAGAAGCCTATTCTTCAGTATGATCATAATCCATGATAATTCCAGCCCCAGGGAAAATACCGGCAAACACAGCTGTCATTTTTAATAATGACTTCATATGAGATAGGATATTTGTCCTTTTCACTTCTGATTTCCTTCGTCCTTGTCCTTTCCTTTCTTTTTATTTGAGTGTTTGTTAAGGTTTGTTGCATATTTGTTCATCCAGTGAAATTGATTTTCCTGAATTTATGCCAGTTTAAAGCCTTCTTTTCTATACAATTTTATATCTATACTAGCTTTCATTCTAGGCTGGTATAAAAAGCCTTCTTAATACCTAACAGTGCTTACCTATTTGAAATCTAGACTCACTTCTTTTTTCTTTCTTTTTTTTGAGGGGAGGGGTATTAGCAACCCTGAAATTGGATATTGGGTAGATTATGCAAAATTATGTATCTTGCTCAAGATGGCTATTCTTGAGTATTATCTTAATCAATGGTAATTCCAGCCCTAAGGCAAATACCTGCATACTGCCATTTTGAATAACCAATAAAAAGGGAAGTCGGATTAAAGATATAGAGGGGTTGGGCAATAAAAATCTTCTTCAGGAGGAAAAACAGTTTATCCATAATAACTTCACATCTCCTAGAGACTACAAAAAAAAAAAAAAAATTAAGAATCTGACTTTGCTGTCGTGAGCCATGTAAATGTTCTATCAAGTTATGTAAGCAATTGAAGAAGAAAAAATTAATATGACGATGATATTAAAGGTATAGACCAGTTTTGAAAACACCCCCCTCTCAAAAAATGAAATGGAAGCTCTTATTACCAATCATGTGAAAGAATATGTTTTGACTAGTACGTGATGATACAAATTTTGCCGGGAAACCGCCTAATAATTGATGTATTTGGTAAATTATTATATCTATCCGGACTGGATAGATATAGGATAGTCCCATATACATCTTTCTGTGTACAGTGCTTGAAACTTTACCAAGACTGGGCCAAATTTATGTTCATTTTGATGATTCCAGAACCTTGCATTACACACCAATTCTTTTATGCTAGATGATCAACCTTTTCTGATCTATTCCACAACCTTTCTTTCATATTGCAATTGCATGACCAGAACTGGTCTGTACCTTTAATGATAACAACAACAACAACAACAACACCAGCAACACTAATACTACTAATACTAATAATAACAATTCCATAGGATATTAGGTGCTGTCACTTCCACTAGTAGTTGAGAACATGAAATGTTATTGTTGTTTTATTCAGCGTCTGCCTTTTTCACCTCTCAAAGCTTGTGGTAGGTAAAGAAGCAGAAAAAAACCTGGTATGGTGATATGAAACTGCGCCGACTGTCATTATTTCTCCATTTCCTGACGGATTATTGAGCCCCGGTGTGACAGCCCTGTCTCCTAAATAGTTAATGTACACTTTGAATGTCAAATTTCTCTGAGAGATGGGAACAACAATGCACAATTTGTGTACACTGCCAATTTTGTGTGCAGTTTTGTGAGCAGTTTGTTGGATTAGAATGAAGAAAAGTGAGCGCTAAACCATCAAACTTTAATTTGATGGTTTAGTATGAAGAAAAGTGAGCATTAAACCATCAAACTTTAATTTGATGTTTTAGTATGAAGAAAGATGAGCATTAAACCATTTAACTTTATAGTAATCTTAATGCAATCAAGCTCAAGCAGATATTTGCAAAGTAACAGTCTAATTTCACGGCAATGCAGCTTTAAACATGATAAATTTGTAGAATTTAATTGAGTTTAAAATTATTATCCCCATGGAAACCTGTATTTGTGCTGCATTACATGTATGTCATATTCCTCTTAGCAATTTCATATAAAACATTATCAGAAGAATTTTTGCTGCTGCCAATTTGAGAATCAAAGACCAATCAATTTATTCAGCTCTTTAAAACAGAATGATGGGAGCATTGAAATCTATTAACATTGAAAGCTGCTCACAAGCAAATGTTAAAGTCATTCCTCGTAGATAAAGCATTTTCAGCAGCGCTTTGTAGTATTCTATCACATTATTAATTTCTGTTTGACATTCATCAATTCAATGCAAGATTTTTTACACTGTTGCCAATTTGATAAACATGATCCGAGTCCTTCAACCTTTTTAGAAAAATACCCTGGATGAGTTGAAAGCATGGCATCAATGAATTATTAGACTGATTGATGATGCCGTGATACAGCTTCAAAATGGAATCCTTAATCCCCCTTTTCATTCGCACTGTGGTGATAAATGTATAATGGGTGCTGCGATTATCACCCTGCCATTTTTTGTCTCTCACTTTCTCTTTCTCTTTCTCTCTCACTTTCCCTCTCTTTTATCTCTGTCTTTCTCTTTCTCTCTTTCTCTTTCTCTCTTTCTCTTTCTCTCTCTCACTCTTTCTCTTTCTCTCTCTCACTTTCCCTCTCTCTTTCTCTCACTTTCGCTCTCTCTCTCTTTGTCTTTTTTCTTTCTCTCTTTGTTTTCTTTCTATTTTCCCCCGTCTCTTTACGTTTCTCTCTCTCTCTCTCTCATCACACACACACACACACACTTTCTCATTTCCTCGCTCTCTCTTTTTCTATCTCTCTCTCTCTCTCACTCACACACACACACATACACTCTTTTCTCTCTCTCTCTCACACACACTCTCTTTCTCTGTCTATCTGTCTATCTCTCTCTACATATATATATATATATATATATATATATGAGCTCTCTTTCTCTCTCATACACACACATACACTCTCTCTTTCTCTCTTTCTCTCTATCTCTCGTTCTCTCGTTCTCTCGTTCTCTTTCTCTCACACAAACATAAACACACACTCTCTATCTCTCTTCCCCTCTCTCTCTCACATACACACACACACACTCTCTCTCTCCCTCTCTCTCTCTCTCTCTCCCTCCCTCCCTCCCTCCCTCCCTCTCTCAGATCAGAGGATAATAAATACAATAGTGTGGCATTGACCGTTCATGCATTGTGAATATTAACTGCGGAAATATGATCTGGTCTGGGACGGCAAGGGCTGGTTTTCAGAGTGAATTTGGTTTTGTGATTCTATCATTTCTGTTAAGGGGTTTCTGTGGTACATGTATATATGTCTCTTATGTGTATTACTTTCGGTTTTGTAATAAATAACTAAAGGAAATATTGTATTACAATTTCTTTCTCAAGTGAAGGAAAAGTACTTGGACTGTACACAAGATTTCCTGAGAATGATTGAAAACACAAAACTCAAATTTTCTCCATACCCCAAAAACAAAAAGTAAGACAAAAAGAAAAATCACAGTGTTTTGAATTGGGATATCACTCCTCTCTTTGGGGGAAATGTCATATTAATGAACTACAAATAATATTTTAAGTTAAGCTGGGCCCCATTTCACAAAACTTGTCATCAGAGGCAAATTACAGTTTTTGTTTAATATAACATAGTGAAACCCTTGCTTCTGATTGGTTTGTTCATTTGTCATTGAAAAAAGGCTTTGTGAAATGGGTCCCTGATGTTGAGAGAAATATTTTCTTTATCTTTGCTTTGTTTTGTTTCATTATTACTTTTGTTCTTTCCTGCTTGTCTTGCTATATTGGACACCTATGACTGATTTAATTACAAATAGCAACTAGAGAAAGCTCTTGATGCATGGGTCCCAGTCGCTCTTGCATCAGTCACCAAATTGAAGTATGTTATTGAGGCCTTACGCTTTTCTTTTCACCTTGTTTAGTCTATTAGACCTTTTTGATTGATTTCCTGCTTATATAAGGCATACAAACGTTCATTCATAGATGACATGTTCACTTACTTTAATTCTTGAAACATGAGTTTCTAATACAGTTGTACCCCGGTATTCTTGAGAGTCGTCTCTAAAGGAATGCACGAGCCCTGCTCTCAAATCTTTTAAGTGCTTCTGTGATCCCAGGTTCTGGGATTGTTTAATTACGGGGATTTTGAATTTGATATCAAATGGATAAAGTTCGTAGCTATAGGGTAGAGAAGAAGTATTTCATTTGGAAGATGGAGCTTTTTAAACCATGCCTAGTGCCTGCAAGCTAAGGCATTAGTCATTAATTATACAGTTCAATGAATGTGGTTAAAAGGCTGTAAGTAATATCATTAGTGATTTGTGACAATATGTACGAATATTGCTTAATTTATTAAAGGGCGATCCAACCCTTGTAATAAGTTCATTTGTACCGGTATGCAAGCTGAACAATAAGATTAACAGAATGGCTAGAGTTTAAATAAATCGGACCAATAATATGAAAGTTATGAACGCTTGAAATATGAGATCACTATTAAAGTCTATGCAAATCTCAAATGGGTAGTTTGGTCAGTGGATTGTGACGTAGCCGCAAGTAACTCTCCTGTTGCCTTTAAACCATACATTTCCTTTTTTCTCATAAGTGCCTTCTCCCTTTGGGGCACTACTCAAAATATATAATGGATGAAATATTAATAAAGGGCTTCTAAATAAAATACACACTCCTGAGTCTTAAATTTTTTGGAAAATCAATATTTTTAGTCATTTTGTGTGTTTGAACACACAGGAAAGTTGTCCACCACTACATCACAATGACATTACCAATTCAACTAGTTTGAAGAGCCCATACGAATAGTGATTACAACCTTTTAAAATAATAACTTTCTCTTTTTTCGGTTCTGATTTCATGACATTTTTATAGATTGCCTTTCCTTAGGATACAAATTATAGAAATGTCTTATCACCCTGGCTTTAGTTGAAATTTCCTTAGTTGGCTCTCTGGCTTTCTTGGAATGTCTTCCTACCAGGTTTTTACTTCACCTGGGTGGAGAGTGGTAAATGTAGATCAGTTTCTTGCAAAAGGATGCTAATGTGGCAGTTAAAAAACAGGTGATTTATAGAATTGTGTACCCTTAGAGCCATCTAAACGTCTGATAGGAGCCTTTAGTTGTAATGCGACTTAATGCTGCTTTAGATGGAGAGGGTCACATGTGTCACCTGCATTACAGTCTGTACACAGTAAGATTGTTATTTTGAAAAAAATATTGCTAACAAGCATGAAGTCTTTATGTGATTTGCAGATAATTTCTGAATATGTATTGATAGTACAATTCATTTTCAGAAAATTGTGGATGTGTAACGTTGCAAACAGATTCTACTCCCACTTACAAAAATAAGATTGAAAGCCATTTGAAGCTTGGTAACCATGGCATGTCTGATAGGAGCCTGTAGTTGTATAGTGTGACTTACTCCTGCTTTAGATGAGGAGGGTCACATATGTTACCTCCCTTTAAAGTTGGTAAACAGTAAGAGAAACATTGAAATAAGATATGGACAGTCTTTATGTGATTTTCAAATACTTTCTGAATATATGTATTGATTGCATAATTCACTTCCAGAACACTGGATGCGTAATGTTCCAAACAGATTCTACACCCACTTACACAAAAATAAGATTGAAAGCCATTTGAAGCTTGGTAACCATGTCATGTCTGAAATGAGAATTGAGCTGTTGTGTGACTTACTGCCGAATTTGATGGAGAGGGTCGCAAGTGTCACCTGCATTAAGTCTGTAAACAGAAAGGTTATTGGCGCAAGGCTATTAGTTTGGTCACTGAGCTAGCAAATAACAGGAAACGCAAAGCTATTAAGGAAATTGCGACTTCGGTGAGTTAACACCCAGGTGTAAATGTCTTTAATGAGCGATTGGATTGGCGTCCATTTTGAAGTAGGATTGCGCTCTGATATGGTACAAATGTCATTGATGAATGAGCGGTGTCCATTATTAAGTAAGGTCGGGGTCAGGGTCTGTTTTGGATTCATCGTTTTTAATTTATAAACATCTCCATTTCTGGGTGGGGTCAGGCTTTGTTTTGGTGTAAATATCTTTGATGATGAGCTAGCGGCACCCATTTTGGATTAGGTTCAAGCTCAGATGACATTAATTTTCAACGACCAATAAGTAAGGGGGGGGGGGGGGGCGACGAGCTCTGAACCGACACTCATTACCAGGTGTGATTATCTGTGTGAGGGATAGAAACCCAACGGAGCCAGATCTTGCACTGATCATCTCACATATTTGGTAATGGGATTAGGTTCTGTTTTAATCAATTATTGATGACCATATAGGGGGTTGGGGAAAGGTGCTTATGAAAGGAAACTGAATACCTAGTTTCAATAATTCATGTGATAGATAGAATAGCAATACAAGCTGTATAATGAAAGCTGCACTTAGCTATGTACCGGTAACTCATGTGTAGTAGACAGTAGGTGTTTTAATGCAGTTTCTCGCTCTGTGTACACCAATGACCAATATGGGGTTGGGGTTAATTAGCTATGTAATGATACTCAATATACTCAATATACCTGAGTCAATAATTAATGTGATAGATAGAATCTTCATACAATGCAAGCTGCAATACTCAGTCTCACATATTTTCTTGTAGGTTTAGGCTCTGTTATTATCATCAATTATTCAAAACCAATTGGGGGAGGGGGTTGGCTATGAAAATATATTTAATACCTTGGTCAATACTCAGTTTCACATATTTTCTTTTAGGTTTAGGCTCTGTAATTATCATCAATTATTAAAAACCAATTGGGGGAGGGGGTTGGCTGTGAAACTATATTTAATACCTTGGTCAATAATTTATGTCAAGAATTTCAATACAAGCCATGTAATGGAATGTGTACTGATCCATCCTACACTCTTATTTGTAGGTTCCCGCGCTGGATTTACATGTATCAATTATTGATGAAGTGTCATTGTCCAGTGGATAAGTCACTGGACTGTGGATTGCCTGTTTAGCAGTTCGAGTTCCCCCTCCACCCCCCCCCCCCCCCCCACCGGGC
>JARBES010000121.1:6951657-6962264 GCA_030265145.1 Strongylocentrotus pallidus
TTTTATACAAAAATTAAGCAATTTTTTTCATCAACCTTCAACAATGTTACCCAGTCACTTTAAGTGCCCCCCTAACCCACCCTATGGCATTAGTAAGTACATGTAGCTGAGCCTATGCTACGCTACTGTAATTCTGGACAACACAGATTTCTGAGGCATTATTATTCCACATTCCACAAATTTTGTTAAAAAGTAAACAACTAAAAATAACTTATATTCTAGTATAGGATAATATCACCCTTAAATGAGGTGGCGGGAATTGACTAATAATTACAATACTGTTCGAAGGAATATAAAACGCATCTGACATACTTTTCAAAATCACTTTTAATTCTACACTGACTCCTCCACAAGTTTTCAAAAAGTCGGTCAGACCGAATGACATTCAAGTTGGCATCTATTCTTTCATCCATGCTATAACTCGTATTCGTTTCTTCGAAAATATTGTATACGCATCCGAACGTCATACATCTTCGGCGCCATATAGCCTATACAATCACACCTGCCATTGATGAACAATGAATGCTACCATGATTATGCATTATTACAAATTATGCATCAGCGTATCCTCTTCCACCCATCATAACTTATTAATTAACGCATTGTTTCCGGTATGAATGGGATCGTTGATTCCAGACGAGGAATAAAAAATAAAAAAAACATAAAAAGAAACCTTCTCGTATTTGTTTCTTCGAAAATATTGTATACTCATCCGTAAATCATACCTCTTTGGCTCCACAAAGCCTATACAATCACACCTGATGAACAATGATTGCAACCATGATTATGCATTATTACAAAGTGTATCCTTTTCCAACCATCATAACTTATCAATTAACGCATTGTTTCCGTTATGAATGGGACCGTTGATTCCATACGAGAAATAAAAAACCACAATAAGAGCGTCTGACCACAACAATGCAACCACAACAGCGCAAAGGTATGCACTAAATAGGAGTTGCCCAATAATTTGCGGTCTTGTGGTAGGAATAGTTTCAACCACTTGGACCTGTAATGTTTGGGAAGCTTTAGAGGTCACTGCAGGAACTCGGATGCAATCATATTGCCTAGTAACCACGCCCACTGTGCCACAGTGCATGTGACAGGATATTGAAAGGGATGAAACAATTGTTTCTTGGAATTTTAGGAATATCATTGAATACTAAACGATGACAATATTAAGGATGTAATGGTACTCATTGGTTTATTTAAAATTCCTGCCTTATGAGATACAGAATTAAAGATGTATGCATTATCGTGTATTCAGCAGAACGATGTCTGCGAAGAATTTTCAGGAAGTGACGAAATAAAACGAGGGTTGAAATCGATTTGCCCCAAACCCTTTTGAAATGCTACCGTAAATGAAAAGGAGCCATTATAATATTATATCAATGCTCATGGAATGTAATGTAATACAAACCTCTTAACATGATCATGATGATATCTTGACTTGAAGTTCAAAGAAGCCCTTCGGGGGAGGGGGTGGGGGTAAGGGTGCGCACGTGACATTCCTACTATATTTAGTACCGATATGGAGTATCAAGATCTTTAATTAAACTCTTGATCTAACATGTCCAGAAATATTCGTTTTCCAATTAATTACTAGGCCTATAATCTCATTCTCGACTGCTTTTAAGAACTACAAATGATATCACGAGGTTGAAAACGTATACTTGTGAATATGATATTCAGTAGGGCTAAGGATTATGGTAGGGTCTTGAGAAAGTCCGATATTAGGGTCAGGAATGACACTTTAAGGTAACGAGAAGTGCAATGACCCCTTCTATGATAACAGTCTCGCGTGAACTTATTGCCCCTCAGGCTTCTCGTATGTTTTATCATATCCTTCCGCTGCTTCTATTGGCTTGGTTTATGCACTATATCCTATCTCATACTTCATTTTCTTCTGCTATAACTACTGTTTTTGCTTATCCTTCTAACATTTCATGAGTACATTTAATGATATCCAAACTACATCATACAATTAAAAAAAAACATTTAATTTAATTCTGCTCTCAACTCACCATTATTTTCAATACCTACTTGCCTTGTTTAATATAACCAAATCACACTTTAAATAATGCATCAATATTACTGACAGGCTGTATTTTCACAATGTCACATTCATGAGCTTCGACCTTGTGCTCTCTTTGACTTGTTTGTCAGGCAATTTTCATTATTTGCACATGGATTTTGAGTAGAGTGTTTATCGTTCTAGCCACATGTACCAAAAGTGGGAGACCAAAACAAAGAATACATTGAATTAAAAAAAAAAAAATTAAGTGCTTTTATTAATATGGATCGGAAGAGCGTTTTATAAATAATTCTAATATCACTATCATGATTAATCAAAATAGTGAGGACCATTTCACTCTCCTTTCCTTCCACTTGATGAAGTATGCTTCGGAACATTCACATCCAACAGGCTCAACGGATCGGTGGTACTGCTGGAGCAGTGGGCTCGTTACGCGGAGGTCCTGGGTCCGAAACCTAGTCGATGCGCTCTTGACCTTTGATAAGGCATTCAATCCTCTTTTTACCAAGTCCGTCAAACAGGATCTACATTCACAGATCTCGTGGTTGCTCACAAACACAAATTTGTTTCTTAAAACGTTTGGTGAAATAAACCATCAACCATTTATTTCATAACAATCAACTTAATGTTCACGGTAATTCAGTCATCTGTTACGTCACAGGCAGACTGGGTGATAAAGCGTGACTGTTTAATGTGACGCGGTCGAGTAACAACCAAACATTGCGTAGGCATTTCTAGATTAACAAGACACCGTACTGTTTGGATAGCTAAATATCTGTTTGATCAGTACACAAGGATAGCTTGACTCTGTACCCATGAATAACGCTGGATTCAACCAAGATCAAACCGGAACAAAATAAAAAATAAAAACACAGATTTTCTTTTTCTCCACGGAATTTAATCTACTCAGACATAAAAAGAGACTATTGTTTCATTTGTGCACGGACGATTACAGTCAAATATAGTTATAAACTTTGAGATGTTCTTTGTTGGGCCAAATATGAACTTCCGGTCTCCGATTTCGCGGATGACCCTAGTAAATGCCCCTAATAACTCATCATGTTTTCACCTTTTTTTTCTTCATGGAATACACTCAACACGATGTGAAAATATATATTCGGGCACCTCGCTGTCTGAAAATAAAGTACCAGTCTGTAGCCATTCAACAAAAAACAACAACAACAAATCACGGGGGACATACAGAAAATGCAGGCAAACATCTCAAAGTATATATATTTATATAAATAGTATATTCTTCGAGAACTGCTCATGGTGATGGTTACTCTAATATTAGTGTTTTTCCAGTCCCCCCCCCCCCCCCTCCCCCTATCCGCTGCCTGGTGCAAAATAGCTTTTACTCGCCCATTAATCGCACCAGTATCTCTACTATTTGCTATTATTGATCACCCCAAAAATCAATTAGTTTGATCTGTGTACTAAAAGACCAAACCTTGAACAATCAAAAGTTGCCGGTGTGTGGGGATGTGTGGTGGCGAAAACCAGAAGCTATCAAAACTGCCCTTCCGACGAACCCCGTATTTTGAGGTATTTAGTTTGCATGAAACGAAAGTAGGTAACCACTTTCCCACAGATTCAGTATTATCAAAGTTAAACATGGAGATCAGAAATTCCATTTTACATGTATACATATTGCCCAATTTTTAAACCGCAGACGGTTTATGATAAATGGCTGTCAAATGTAAACTGTAATGTTTGCAGAAATACAAATATTTTCGCTATGCATATACAGTTTATTTCAATTTCATATTATCACATTCCACAGGAGGTCTAGTCGGGTTATAATTCAAATTATGCTTTCGTTATCTGCATGTAAAATCAATGCGTTACTCGCCTAAATCAGAGAAAAAAAGTGATATTCCAGAAGTTTTGAAGATATAAAACTAAACAATGATGTACATGATTGTATATTCCTGAATTTAATTGAGGTCGTTATCGTGACATTATTATCAAATTGTTTCCCAAAACTATGATCTCCTTTTGTTGTCGTGATGAATTGACTGAAGGCTAGTGTTACCTTGCTTGACTATTGACTGGTATGACATTGCACACTTTTGCCTCAAGGCAATTTTTAACAATAATCGACAATTATCCTTGCTCAACATTCAAATCATAAGGCATTCCAGTCACTTCAATAACATTTTTACGATTACAGGCATATTTTTCATTCCATAATTGCATGCCACACTCATAAGACTCGAAGGACTCGTCATTTTGTCAGGTTTCCATTGTTGTATTGCTAGGCAACTGGAACTTCACAAATAAACGCTTGCATTATTTCTTCAAATCATTACGTCCGAGTTTGCAAACCTATAAAATATGCCAAGGGTATACAAATAACTCAACCCATATTTTGTTGATTTATTTTGTTTACAAGTATTTTGCTTTTGTGTAGTACCTTCCATTTGTCGTATTATTCCGATATCGTATGTGCATGGTTCGATGAACTTCAGTGCCCATAGTGAATGGGCATTCAGATATATTTTTTTATTTACATGGGAAACAATGGGATGGAAAAACAGGTGACGTATTGCGTTCCACTTTTCACTCGGTTCACAATCCAAAGTAGCACAATATATTATGGACAATTTATTACAGATTTTGGGAATCAATTCAAATAACTCGCAAGGTAAATCAGATATTTCTAATTGGCCGTAAAATGCGGAGAACACATGTTGCTGGGTAACCATTGATTCAACTGCAGAGTTTGGGTACCAGTTTACAAAACTTGCGAGGTGATTGGGATATTTCTAATTGGCCGTAAAATCGGGGACACAGTCGTAAAGGGGATCATGTGGATCAGAGTAATGGCTTCTCGCACAATGCAGGAGTATATTCATAGAAGCTTTCAAAAAAGTGTAACCATAAAACATTAAAGATGGATTTTGTGACTCATACTTATGGCTGGCTGGCTGGCTGGGTAGTTGGATGGCCGAGTTGAGACCTGGTTTGACGCCCCCCCCCCCCCACCCGTTTTATTCTAAAGTGTTGTGTTGTATACGTATGAAAAAATGAAAATAGTTGGATGAAGAAAACACTCAAGGAGAAGAGCAAAGAAGCATGGGGTAAGGAAGGAGAGATAATAAGAAGGAAGAGTATAAGGTTGAAGGGGGGAAAAGATGAGGAAGAATTAGAAGAAATAAAACTCACAGAAGATCAAGGGGAAGAAGAAGAGAAAAATGAAAAACAAGAAAAGAGGAAGAGTAAAAATAGAATATATACAAACAATGATTGAGATATGAGTGACTGTGTATGCCACGCATTCTACTATTCAATAAACGTGATACAACAAAATATAACTAAATCATCTCCCTCCCTTGTTTTCAAGTCATATTTGAAATCTGCTTTTGTTTAAATTATAGCATGTTTGATTCAAATAGGCATTTCTACATTATTCTCTATTTAAAAAAACCCACAAAACCAACAACAACATTAGATACATGTACGATCTAGCTTTACTTCTCTAAAGTTCGCCTCTTCAAAGTTCAAACACAGTGATTCGTTGTTGTTATGAAGGCCTATGCGTGCACTTATCTCCCAAATATCCCAAAGTGATTTCCCCTAAACTAATCATTAAGCACATGTTGACTTCCTTCTTGGTTCCAGTATAGCTCATTTTTATCAGAACTCAAGTAAGTCATGGCAGTATACTTTCGCTATCCAAGGGGAGCTACGAGACTGGAGGTAGGGGCGACGATCCGGGGGTCGCCCCCCCCCCCCTCCACTCTACTTGAAACATTTTGATTAACATCACACTCTTCCACCGTTGTATATAGTTATTAAGGTTCCACTTGCTACGTATAATAATTATGGTGCATCGAATGAGCAAATTGTAATTACAATAATGTTAAACACAGCCGTGATGGTCGCAACGAATTTCAAAAAATCAATCTATGGCTTTTTGTACATCCACCTTGCGGAATGATCAAACATTTCCCCGATTGATACAATGACAAATTTCATAATCCGAGCAAGAGTTTCAGAGGCAATACAATAGGCTATTACAATGTTATTGTCCTTGAGTTGATACCGTGAATGTATTTGAATTCATGTTTTGATTGAACATGACAAAATGCACAAAATGAAAGGGACACCCCCCCCCCCCCCCCCCCTCCCCTAGTATGTGAGTGGAAATAATTATTCTTCAACTCCTCTGCGCGAGGTTATTCAATCATTTCTATTAATAGTCAATAATCTATTGGCCTAAAAAAGCTGTGAAATTGCTCTAATTTCGTTCGGACTTGGCAAACATTGTTGGCACATCATGGTAGAACATGCATATATTCATATCAAAGATCACGCATGGCTGCGAGAATCCGTAGGCTACACGGGGAGCATAGCCCCCACCAAAGAATAGGCCAAAATTAAAAGAAGAAAAAAACGTCGAATATGTTGCAAAAGAATGAATCAACCTTGATGAAATAGGCAGATTCATACCATTATTTTCATAGATCATAATACAGACCAACGGTAAGCGGCGTCAAAAACTACACATTGTAACCTTATAGTAAGGTCAAGTGGATAAAATAAAGGATAGTGCATCTTACTTGGCGCTAAAACCGTTTGAATGACTTTGAAAAATTGTGAATCTGTCTTTAAAGCTTTTGTCTAACAATATTTTCTTCGCAGCCGACGCCGGCTTGTCCTTCCCCGTATCAGATTTAGACGCAATACAATATCTTAAGGCCTCTGATTTCTATTAAGTTTCTTGCAAGATCTATTTCATCTTCGATGACAAAAATAGGAAACAAATTAAGGGACTGACAATAAGAAACGCACTTTCAGTGATTAATTTACGATGAAGAGTCAAATCTTACTCTAGCCTGTGCGATATGGATGCTCTGTCATCGTTTGACCGTAAGGAGAGGATCGAGTTCTGAAAGAATTGAGAGCTTTTTCATTCTGTTTATGTTAGTGTGGAAGAGTATCGTAGCAAACTCGTCCCCTGAAAATGATAGCTCTTCATATGCCCTCATATTCAATATATTATGACTAGTAACAGGCTACATGTTGTGGACCACACTTTCATGCCACACGTTTGTATATATAGTCCCATATACAGATTTAATTGTGCAGTGCATGTGGCTTTTATCAGGCTTATATACCAATTTCTTATTATTTTGATAATTCCAAAACCTCACAGTAAACAGTATCTTTAAAGGTTGTATTTTGCTCTCGCGGTTAATATTTTATTCATAGCACTCTTATAAATTTGTTAGTACTGACTCCTGAGTAGCAGATGCAGATGAAAATCTGAGTCCTGGTAAAGCATTTACTGGACCCTAGGGAAGATTATAGTGTCAAGGGCAGAAATACAGCCGATCGTTCTTTTATTTTATCGCGTTTTGGTGGTTCAGTGACAGTAGAGTAATACAGGATGTACAGTTATCAAAGCGAATAAGAAGGGTATCCTTGATACACTTCTATCGTAAGCTCATCAACAGCTCAGAAAATGTAACAAAATGTATGAAGAAGCAAATGGCCTAAGTTACTAAAACAAATGAATAGGTGCAAGAATATACTAAGAAAACACTATTTTAAAAAAAAAGTGAATAAATGTGTTTAGTTTTATGACAATGTATGATAATTATGAACTGCTGATAAACTATATATGATATACAGAATCAATTGATTTGAGGTATCTATCATGACCGATATGGGCACATTATTGCATATTATGAAGTCCAATTCAGTACAGTGTAGAAGCTATGTGACTTGAGGGTCGTCATCGTAGCCATGAGAAGTACTGCAGTGAGGTGTCGATCGTCTCAAGGTGGGGACATCCCCCCTATCATCCCCATGCATTTCAAATTTTGGGCTTCACCCCTCACGTTGTTTAGGAGGTTGATTAACGGAATTATTTTGAAATTCCTTTTCTCTTTTTTGTGAGGATGGATATCATTGGCTTTGAGGGTGGATATAGATTGAATGTAACTAGTATGGAAACGAATTGATTAGATTACTTACTTTGTTGCTATGTACATGAAGGACGAGGCCCTCGTCATCGCTTGCTTTAAATCATCCAAAAGACTTGGAAAATCCTCCTCCCTCACATCATCTTTTATCGCGATCACCACATCCCTATATCCCCGATCATCCGGCGTTAATGGTCTAACGTGTGTGGGACTATCGAAATGCTCCGACCCAAAGTCAAATTCATCCGATAGCACAATATCGACTTGGAATGAGAGTAGAAATACTAATATGGCGATAGACATGGCTGTAAAATGTACGTATCTTCTCCCCGTCCTCGTTTTGTGTGATTTATTTGTCGAGTTTTCCATTTTGAGTATTACCTCGTTACTTCATATACAATAGTACACAGCTCAGCTCGGTCGGTTTATGGTCCCCGCTGTATGCAGCGATACGGGCGAATATAACACTCCAGTAGATATATATAGTAGAACTATTATCCCGTCAGGCCGTTAATAATATAATACAACCATCAATCAATTGAAAAATACGATGCCGGTGATTTGCATGCACACAACGATGAGTACTGGTGTTTTCGGCTGAACTGTACGAACACTAATTTATGGATATAAATAACTCACAATATACTATGGTACGTTTGTTCCTAATACTATTTACTGGCTATCAGCTAGTTAGCACGATGATAGTAGAATTAGCTAGACGATTTCGAAGATACGTTTCCTCTAGTGTCTTCAATTATCCGGGAAATCCAAATGGGAGGGAATCAAAGGGGTGGCCAACAGCAGCAATACTTAGCAGTAATAACTCCTCTATCATAAAGTATACATTATATGCACGAGTCATTGGTTAATGTTGCCGCATCTTTGATATAATTCCAGGTATTAGAGACGGGAGTATAATGGAAAGAAATTATGAGTCGCGGATACGATACTCGGCGACGACGCCGTTAACAAATAAAAGTGACGAAATTCACACACCCCTTGTGTCGTAAATGGTGATTCAGCTAGAGTAATAAGAAGATCAAATATTTCACAACGAATCGCTTGATGTAATCACAAAATCTCGATTGTTCCTCTTTCGAATTGAAAAATGAAAACTGCAAAGGGTGGTTCGAGACCAATGTATCACGTTAGCAACATTGAAAACCTACAGAAGAGGGTAAAATGTTGTTTTGCTTGAAAATGACTAAAATCATTTTCTATATGACTGTGACTGAGAAGAAACGGTGCTTGTGCAGGCTATCGAGATGAAAAGAAATACAATTTCGCAGCTAGATTTTTCCACTATGGTATATATCAATTACACGAATCATTAAAACGTCATCGGTCGATTAAGCATTAAACCTTTGTGACGTACTAAACAGGTATTCTTTGGTCGTTAAAAATAAAAGTGTCGGGCTGCTCTCTGAAGAATTCAACACATCGTAATTAATCCCGTTAAAATCAAGATCCGTATGTACTTGCTAAATTCCACAACATGCGAAGAAACCGAAACGCAGGTATATATATTTTGTTCCGGTGTCGAAACTGGTATATTTGTTCCGGTGGCGAAACGCACTCACAATCGCGTGGTCGCGTGGCCGTGGTAACACATGGAATTAAAACGCCGCCGACTGGAATCCGCCACTAAAATGGTTTGCTGCACGAGCGAATGAGAGAGAGAGAGAGAAATAGTTTTTTACGGAGGCCGACCGCCAAATGAATGAATGTCTGATGCGACAATGCGTGTGCGAATAGTGACGGCCTACGAGGAATATTATACTGCGACATTAATATACATGATCACTTTATGAGTCATCAATGGTCGTATTGATTCGCATGCGGTTAACATGTATTGCGTGTGTGTGTGTGTGATTGTGTGTATGCTCTAACTTCTCTCTCCCTCCCCCACCCCTCTCTCTCTCTCTTTCACCCCTCTACCATCGCTCCCTCTCTCCTTGTATCCCAGTTTATTTATCCCCCTTTATTGGTCTTTACCCTCTCCACTCCTAATCAATTACCCCCTCCCCCTCTCTCTCTTCCTATTCTACCATTCTTTCCAGCGCTGCCCCAGCCCCCCGCAGTCCTCACATATCCATCTATTGTTAAAATGAATTTACCAGCGTTTAGGGGTGGGATTGAATGGTAGTAAGATACCACAAGAAGCAAATTGCTCTTCTAGGTGTTTTGTATTTGTTTAACGAAGTACACACAAAGTTACGACACACGATACAAGCTAAACCGGTATTAAACTCACGCCTCCCTGCTTAATTTAAAGGTACCATATATTAAAGTGACTCGGTAACATTGTTACTTACTATATTCCTTCTACTGTACTAACCCTCTGACATGCAAAAAATCCTGAACAAATTCTCAAACCACAAATATATCTATGGTTTTCTTTGAAGGAGTCGATGTATAGACACCCTCTAATAGTGATTAACAGTAAATTCCCGTTTTTCCATGAAAAAAAGACATAATCAGGCTATACAAAATCTGTCAACACTTAAATGTCTGGAATGGAATGTAGAGCCATTTTATTGCTTTGTAACGATTTCCATTCATCTAAAATGTAATTAAATTGTAATAATATAGTTGGGAGAATTAAGGAATCGATCAGATCAGTTTTTCTCAATTTGTAC
>JARBES010000121.1:6988793-6999912 GCA_030265145.1 Strongylocentrotus pallidus
GGACCAACAGGCACCGATTGGAGAAGTTTTCTATATAGAGGGAGCAAGTAGCTACAAGTAGGACAGTGGGGCTTTAATGTTATAATTACCATTAATTAGTATGGCTACTATATTTGGTCGACAACAACTTTGTGTTAGTAAGTCAAACCTCGATCTGTAGGTATAAGGGTGGTTTGTCATAGGTCAAGTATTCCTGTCAATATTTTACAAAGTAATGTACCAACCTTCTATCACCATGTAGGCATAGCTATCTATATATTGACATATTGTCATGAACAGTAGCCGTCAAAACAGTCAAAATCAATTGATTGATATTACATGCACAACTAACTTGGTATATTTTATGTATTCCTCCCGATGCTATCATGAAGGTGACTTTCTCTCCCTTCCCATTCCCCTCTGTCCATTCTCTTTCTATGCCTTTTTTTCTATCTTTCTTCCTTTTTTCATTTTCTAGAGGACTTCACTTGAA
Source organism: Strongylocentrotus pallidus (assembly GCA_030265145.1). Taxonomy (NCBI): domain Eukaryota; kingdom Metazoa; phylum Echinodermata; class Echinoidea; order Camarodonta; family Strongylocentrotidae; genus Strongylocentrotus; species Strongylocentrotus pallidus. The sequence continues at coordinate 6,989,266 of JARBES010000121.1, forward strand.
CGTACTATGATCATAATATCATACGTCTAAATTAATGTATAAGATTGAAAATGTATATATTGTATTTTATTTATTCATATTCTTCTTTTTGGGGCAAGTTTTTCCAATATAAAGACTAACAGATGGACATAACGTCGCAACTACTCAAATTTACAGTTTTACACTGGCATTTCGATTTTAAAATATGATCTTTCTTTTTTTTCATGCAGGGAGGGGGGATTGCAGTATGTTTCCAACGATCTTCTCGAGAGCATTGTCGATGTGATCCATACGCCAAAGGAATTAAAGTCCCTTGGCTACCAGCTTGGCTTCTCTTCTTCATCTATGGAGAAATACAACGACCCAGCAGACGTGTCCTTTGATAGTGTCTCAAGGTCAGGCTTTGGTGAGATGCTGCGTGACTGGAGACGGAAGGTTCGACCTAGTGAGCAGGTAGATGAACTTCATCTGGCATTACAAAATGCTGGGTTGGGCCACACCGCTGAGGTCATCATTCATGGACGTAAGTACTATCAACTCTTTCTGGCTTCGTAAAACTATATAGCAGCTACAAATAATATGTTTTTTATGTGAACCAGCAGTAAGTTAAAGTCCAAATACTCAAACTATTTAATTTTCTGTCATCTCCTTCACTATTTCCTTTTTAGTGAGTATCACCTCCAAGAGGCGCTTTGCACAAGTCAGAGAGAAATGGGAATCAGCAAAGAAATAGACAAGCATAATGTCCTTGCAATGTTTATCATCATCCAACGACCGAAAAGGGATTCACTTAATTTATGCATTCAGCTGAGCGAAGCCTACGTCTTCAGTAACATATATTCTAAGTCTGCATGATTCTCAGCCTGACTCTCGAAGTGCAGCTTTCTTCCCTAGCCAATGCTGTTGGGGGTGATGTTGTAAAGCTACATATGAGAATGATTTCTGTTTGATTATCCTTAATGATTGAAGGTATATACAACCTTGATATTAAACTTATCTAAACGAGAGCAGAACAACCAGAGAAGCAGACTAGTGAGGGATTGAAGGAAATCGGACAGAAAATGAGTAGTTTATGAATATATGAAAGTAAATATAAATGTGTTATAATCACATGGTTGTTATTCTATCTTACTTGTTTAGTTTATTCCTTATTTCTATAACTCTTGCAATTTTGTGGTTTGTATATGTCACTTATATTTGTAAATTGATACTTTCTAGTATTTCATGCTAAACGTTTTTCTTCTTTTATGTTGTTGTTGTTGTTACATATATTTTGTATGTGGCAGCAGGGCGTAATTGTAAAGCAGTTGTTTTAACTGAAATGACCGACCCTGCTTTTTAAAGAAGACATGAATAAATAAAATACACGTAAATACAAATAATCACTAATTTGTATTTATAATTTGGAATAAATATATAAATATATAGCCAGATATGTTCACAGTTTATACACTTTATGCAACCTTCTGAACAATTGAGTCAATTTTATGTTATTTCGATTGAATACAAATCTTTAATTTACAACTGTTCTGATAAACCCTTCAATCAAACAGTCCCAATAACCTCTCGACAATTTATCAATGCAATGGCATATGGCCAGTACGTACTCATCTCTCTTTAAGATGTATCAAACTTGGTTCATCAGTTGTCGTAATGGCTACAATAATATGTTCTTTGTGACAAGTTTGTGTGAAAAGCATTTCAGTTCTTTTGCCATATAAACGCTGCATAACGACTACATAAATTATCTTTCCTAACATTGATGTTGCTTGATTTTTTTTAGTTGATTTGCTAAAAGAAATTGATAACCCCAATAAATACATGTATTGCCTTTTTGTAAAATTGTTTCGATTCTTTTAGTACAATTACTATATGCATAAGGTAATAACTGCAGTAAATACGTGAGTTTATTTGTTTTAAGGTTGTGTGAATACTGTTTCAGTTATATTACTACAACACTAATGTACATTATAATTACGCAAGATATTTTCTTTATTGTAAGGCTGTAATATGTAATGCTGTTTCAGTTCTATTATACAACACTAATGTACATTATAATAACATAAGACATTTTTATTATTGTAAGGTTGTGAGAATACTGTTTTCAGTTATACAATATGTATGTACATTATAATACATAAGATATTTTCTTGATTGTAAGGTTGTATAAATGCTGTTTCATTTCGACTCCTACAATGCAAATGTACATTATAATTACGTACAATATTTTCATTATTGTAAGATTGTGCGAATTGAGTTCTATTACTACAATACCAATGTACTTGATATTTACATAAGATGTTTTCTTTATTGTAAGGTTGTAATGAAAGCTGTTTCAGTTTTATTCTACAATACTAATGTACATAATAACATAAGATATTTTCTTTATTGTAAGGTTGTGCGACTACTGTTTGAGTTCTATTACTACAATACCAATGTACTTTATATTTACATAAGATGTTTTCTTTATTGTAAGGTTGTAATGAAAGCTGTTTCAGTTTTATTCTATAATACTAATGTACATAATAACATAAGATATTTTCATTATTGTAAAGTTGTGCGACTACTGTTTGAGTTCTATTACTACAATACCAATGTACTTTATATTTACATAAGATATTGTCTTTATTGTAAGGTTGTGCGACTACTGTTTGAGTTCTATTACTACAATACCAATGTACTTTATATTTACATAAGATGTTTTCTTTATTGTAAGGTTGTAATGAAAGCTGTTTCAGTTTTATTCTATAATACTAATGTACATAATAACATAAGATATTTTCATTATTGTAAAGTTGTGCGACTACTGTTTGAGTTCTATTACTACAATACCAATGTACTTTATATTTACATAAGATATTGTCTTTATTGTAAGGTTGTGCGACTACTGTTTGAGTTCTATTACTACAATACCAATGTACTTGATATTTACATAAGATGTTTTCTTTATTGTAAGGTTGTAATGAAAGCTGTTTCAGTTTTATTCTACAATACTAATGTACATAATAACATAAGATATTTTCTTTATTGTAAGGTTGTGCGAATACTGTTTGAGTTCTATTACTACAATACCAATGTACTTTATATTTACATAAGATATTTTCTTTATTGTAAGGTTTTGTGAATACTGTTTCAGTTCTATTACTACAATACTAATGTACATTATAATTACGCAATTTTTTTTCTTTATTGTAAGTCTGTAATAATGCTTTTTCAGTTCTATTATACCTACATTATAATAACATAAGACATTTTCATTATTGTAAGGTTGTGCAAATACTGTTTGAGTTATATTACTACAATACCCATGTACTTAAGATGTTTCCTTATATTGTAAGGTTGTATGAATGCTGTTTCAGTTTTCTTGCTAAGATAATCATTTGCATAAAATAAACATGTATGATGTAGGTAGATATTAGCTTTCAAATAAGGTTGTATGACAAAATTCATTCATGTTGCGTCGCTACAATAATCATGTGCATAAGATAATATCAACATAATACTTTCTCTTTTTTGTATGAAAACTTTTTAAGTTCTATTGATACACGGATAATGCACATAAGGTACCGATAATACATGTAAATACAAGAAACTGCTCCCTGGGAGAAATTTAAACAAAAGAAACATTATCGTTAATCATAAGGTGGTATGAAAATGTTTTAGTTTATATTTCTAGAATATTCATGTATATATAAGACAATAATTGCAGATGATTAAAATCGGATGTACTATAAAGTTATAAGGTTGTGTGACTAGTGTTCAGTTGTATTGCTACAAGGGTCATTATATATATGTATATATATATATATATATATAAGACAATAATTGCAACATATTCCTTGCAATGTTTCATGAATACTCTTTCAGTTCTTTTGCTACAATGATCATGTACATTACGTAATAACTGCGATGAATATATGCGATTTTATAACATTGTATGAAAACTGTTCTAGTTCTGTGGCTACAACAATCATGTATATAAGCTTAATAATTTCAGAGGATATTTTCTTTTCAGTTCTATTGCAGTAATGATCATGTACATTATAGTTGATAACTGCAGTAAGTATGTGCTTTACTTACACGACTATGAGGTTTGTATGAACACTTCTCCAGTTGTATTACCACAACGATCATGTACATAAAACAACAATAACAGCACATATTTTTGTTAATGCAAGTTTGTTGAAAACTGTTTCTGTTGTATTGCTACAAGTCATATTAATAACAGTTAAGGTTAAGTTGTATAGAATAACTTTGATTTGTATTAATTTTATATAGGCGAAAGAATATCAGAGAAATGCAACTTTAAGATGACTGGTCATAAAATTGCTATATCATATTAGAAATATATGTATGACAAAGTAGCTTCAGTTGTTGAATGTTTTGATGGCACATGTGTTATATCCCATATGACCACCTGCGTGTGCAGTGCTTTTCAACTGTAGCTTTTTAGCAAGATTGTATACCGTTATGATATGTATCTGTATTCTTTTCCTGGTAATCGTTTATTCCGGTTGATATATGGTCCTTGATGAATTTAGTCTCCAAAAGGAATCGATATTAGTGTATATTTTGCTTATGTTTTTATTTCTTCTGTTCAACATACCTTGTATATTATCTATATTCGTTTTTAATTTTGTTCGCTATTTTGATTACTGCATTGGCTGCATTAGTTATTGTTGAAAGTTTTTAACATGCTTAGAAAGTCCATTTTGTAACTGTTCTACTATCAAGGTATACAGCAGTACTAAAACCAATTGTGTAATCCTGTACAAATGCATTTTGAAATAATATGATTTCTAGACATAAAACATTAATAAACCCCATGTATATTCCTATAAACACAATCAATATTTGTCGATGGCTTCCAGATATTTTTTAACAATGCTCTTGCCGAACCAATACTTCATTTTATATTGATGATGCATCAAGGTTGCCTTTCGTGAATATCTGCAACAACCCAGTATAAAGAAATACCTGAGGAGGTATTTGTATTAAAGCCATGTTAAGGTTGAAAATAAAGGCGTTTCGGGAGTGTTGTATCAATGATTTGTATATAAGACGATATGCAGTAATGTTTGTATTATACTAAATTGTGGTAACGTTTCAGTTGCGGTGTCGCAATAACCATTTACATTTATAATAGTGTTGTCAATAAGTAAGAGATATTGCAAAAGTGTAGCGTATAATGATCATACGTGGCCGCGAACTGGGGGAGTTCTTAAATTGACCACCATCGTGAACTTACTTTTAAAAAGTAAAATTGGAATAAGGCTTCTGATTTCATATCATGTTTGATAACAAATAAAGCTCAATCAATCTTCCTAATCACTCATGTCAGAGTCGGGTTGAAGCTTCAAATAAGTCGATTGACTCACACATTTTGGTATTACGTTTGTCTAATTACTATTAGATAACGCATCAACAACCTGCAGCAAAACCGAATGTGAACCAAAGGAAACGGAAAATGTTTTGGAGACTTCAAACCTCCCATAAGCATTTAAAAGCCCTCAAAACGTATTGCCGGATCCTAACAAGGAAAATTATGAAAATGACGTTGAATATAGATATAAAAGAAAAGCCACCTTTATTTGTAATAAATGTATTATTTTTATGGTTCATGAATTTTGTTATAAATATCCGCTCTGATTTACTTATCAATATTACTTTTTGTTGAAAATTTATGTAGTTTGTGTTGTTGAAGTTTCCATTTGTATATTCTCCATGCTCCTATATGGTCACGACTGTGTTTTGTTTTGAATGTGACAAAATATGTGGAAAGCGTGTCTAACGCAACAATACTTATATTCGTAGCATAACGACTGCAGAAATAACTTCTCTTATATTAATGATGCATGAAAAAAGTTCTAGTTGACTTGCTAAATCGATCATTTTATGAAGCAACTGAAAACCGTAATAAATATGTGTATTGTCTTTTTGTAAAAAAATAGTTTCACTTCTATTGTAGTACTGAACAATTGCTATTTGCATAAGGTAATAACTGCAGTGAATTCATGATTTTATTGTAAGGTTGAGTGAATACTGTATCAGTTCTATTACTACAATACTAAATGTGCATGTTATTTACATAAGATGTTTCTTTCTTGTAAGGTTGTATGAATGCTGTTTCACTTCTCTTGCTACTATAGTCATTTACATAAGATAAATATTTAGGTATAGCACTAGTTTTCAAATAAGCTTGTATGAAAAGATTCCTGTAGCACTGCTAAAATAATCATGTACATATTAGATAACATTAAGAGAAGACATTCTCTTTGTTGTATGAATACTGTCAATGTTCTATTGCTCTAAGTCATAATGCACATAAGGTAATAAATACAAGAAACATATGGTTAATCATAATGTGGTATAAAAATGTTTCAAATTGTATTGTTAGAATATTAATGTATACGTATAAGACAATAATTACCGATGATTATAATTAGTATGAGGTTGTGTGACTAGAGTTTCATTTGTATTGATACAATGGTCATGTATATACATATAACAATAATTACAACAGATTTTTGTTCTTCCTTGCAATGTGTAATGAATACTCTTCCGGTTCTTTTGCTACAATGATCATGTACAAGAACTGCGTTATTAAAAGATTGTATGAAAACTGTTATAGTTGTATGGCTACAACAACATAGGCGCAGGAAGCAGGGGGCGGACGCCCCCTCCCCCAATCAAAAGAGTAGGGGAGGGGGGCAAAACGCATGTACACCCCGCCCCCCCCCCAAAAAAAAGCCACCTTTATTTGTAATACATGTATTACCAGATGGTTCATGAACATTTTGTTATGCATATCCGCTCTGATTTACTTAGCAATGTTATTTTTTGTTGGAAATACATATTGTTTGCTTGTGTGTTGTTTAAATTTCCCTTTATAAATGCGCCTACGGCCACGACTGTGTTTTGTTTTGATTGTGATAATAAAAGAGCAATATCTCTTTTTGTATTAAATGTAATGCGAACATATGTAGGCGTACTAATTCAAATTCAACTTTTACTGTTTGTTTCTATGTAGCATATGAGTTCAAATTAGTTTTGTTTGTCTGCTTTGGTGATAATCCTCATCTTATCATTTGAAGATTTGATTTCATCAAATTATTTGAATTTGTATATGCACCCTACTGTACAATACGCTAGAAAATACACACAATCCTCACTTTTAAAATGACCTGCATGAAGTAAGGGATTTACAAGAAATTAATAAATGTATTAAAACTGGCTCGTTATTTCTCATTACAAAATTTCATGCAAATATTTTATTCATATCAATTCAAACCATGCCTTGTAATCAGATAGACAATGAATTGCCATTGTATTTCAGACACCTGTTTTGTAATATAAGCAAATTGAAGTTGTATGTGTACATTTGTGCATTCATATGTAATATTAATGTTTCTGCGTAGATACAATTGTTAATCGGACACAGTTAGTAGTTGAATAAAAAAAACAATAAAAGCACTTTGATTGAATGTCTTTTCATTTTCAATTTAGATATACATGTAGATTTATGTTGAAACGTCAAAAAAGAATAATATGTAAACATAATTGAAAGGAGGAACAAGAGACAGGGAAAGAGAAAGAAAAAGACTGTATGAATGGGAGAGAGAGAGATAGTGAAAGGGAAATAAAAAGACTATGGGAATGGGAGAGAGAGAGAGAGAGAGTGAAAGAGAAATAAAAAGACTGTATGAATGGGAGAGAGAGAGAGTGAGTGAAAGAGAAATAAAAAGATTGTATGAATGGGAGAGAGAGAGTGAGTGAGTGAAAGAGAAATAAAAAGACTGTATGAATGGGAGAGAGAGAGAGAGAGAGAGAGAGAGTGAAAGAGAAATAAAAAGACTATGAGAATGGTAGAGAGAGAGAGAGTGAAAGAGAATTAAAAAGACTGGGAAATAACGGGAGAGAGAGAGACAGAGGGAAAGAAGGGGATGGGGAGGAGCTTTATAGATATAATTAAAAACAATGAAAGCACTTTCATTTTTAATTTAGATAAACATGTAAATTTATGTTGAAATGTCAAGAAAGAATGAAAAGTAAATGTAATGAAAGGAGGAACAAGATACAGTGAAAGAAAAAGACTGTAGGAATGGGAGAGAGAGAGAGAGACAGTAAAAGAGTTATAAAAAGACTGTGGGAATGGGAGAGAGAGAGAGAGACAGAGGGAAAGAAGGGGATGGGAGGAGCTTTATAGATAGATTTAAAAACAATAAAAGCACTCTATGATTGAATGTACTTTCATTTTCAATTTAGATAAACATAAATTTATGTTGAAATGTCAAAAAAGAACGAAAAGTAAATATAATGAAAGGGGGATCAAGAGACAGGAAAGAAAGAAAAATACTGTGGGAGAGAGAGAGGGAGAGAGAGAGAGAAAGAGAGAGAGAGAGACAAAGAAAGAGGGGGATGGGTGGAGTTTTACAAATAGAATTGAAGACGGGATAAATGAAATAGTGAAAGAAAAGAGACTAAAGAAAGGAGCAGGGCCCTCACAGAGAGAAAAAGAAACATGTAGAGAAAAGATCGTTGGAAAAAAGGAAAAAGTAACCATGAGAAGAAAGGAGATTGAAATAAAAAGCTATAAGAGGTAGACAGATATTAGTAAGGGAAGTACCAACTGAAGAGGAAAATTTATTGAATGAAAGAAGATTTAAACGAGCTGAAAAAGAGACTGGTATAAAATTATCCTTTCTTTTCGGTTTCTTTCTCCTTGTTCTCTTTTCTACGTTATCAGTTTTTCATCTCTTCTCTCCCATTCATTCAATATGTAGGCATCTCCATCGCATTGATTTCACTTCCCTTCACACTTTCATTCAGTAGGCCCCTATCATGTCTTTCTTTCTTAGCTCTTTTCAATTAACCACGTTCAGTCCAATCTCTTTTTTTCTCTCTTCCCCTTTCATTCTTTGACTCAATGTCTCGATTTGCTTCTTCCCTTCTCTCGTCTTTTTATTTTACCACTCATTCATTCATTATTACCTCATCTTTCCTTCCAACATTAATCTCCCATTTGCCCATGAATATTCCTATTGACCGTCTCTTCAAGTTCTCTTCTCTTCTTCCCCACATTATCCCATCCCTCCATCCATCTCTGTCCTTCAATTCCATTCCATTTCGTTCAACTCATTTAAAATCTCCCAATTGCCACAGCATTAACAAATCCTTACATCCACAAGGGTTCGAACTTGGAACTTTCAACCTAAAGATCCCAAGGTTCCTCAGTATTTAGTTTTCCGAATGTACAAAACTACAAAGAAATAAAATAACCAAAATACTTCCTCGTTTGTGTTTTTGACATGTTTATTTATATCATCACATACTGATAATGCTCTATATCACAAATCGGTGACCAAAGATGACTGTGGTGTTCGAAAAGCCTTACGGCTTCCATCCTGTCCTAACGGAGGTGTTTCCGGGAGCAATATGAAGTTGCTGTGGGTGATGGTGTGAGTTTAGTATAGGCGCGGTGGTTTTCCCATGGTGCTCTTGATGTAGAGGGAACGTACGTTCTGCCAGTTCTTCTTGAGCAGGGACACCAGGAAGATGATGGCCAGGTTGATGTTGGACACCAGGTCCTCCTCGTCCATCTCCACGTGTCCGACGGCAACGGCAAGCACAGAACCTAAGGGTAGTTACGGGAGAAATATGGATTCTGTCGGTCATAAGTCATCGTCTGTTAGGAATCTCTTGCAATACAAAATGCATATTTGACACAATCAGGGGTCTGGTGCACATGGACTCCCAGATTTTTAACACATATATCCCAAACCTAACATTGGACCCACTGCCGTCTCCCCTAAACAAATCAATTCAGACAATGTCTTGGTGGAAGTGAAACTGTTATTCAATTATTTTATCGAAAACATCAGTTTATAATTGCACTTTTGTTTCCTAAGTGAAAGCTAATTATAACAATAAAAAGTATTGTCTAATATTTTAAAAGCGAAATCAAATCTGGTCACATTTGCTTCAATTGATCTTTATGTGTTATGCCCTTACTGTGCCTTTGTTGCAAATGTGCAGGCTCTGTGCATCGATCCTGAATTGTAAATCATTCCTTTTGTTGGCAATGAAATGGTTAAAAATGAAATTTGCTTGATTTGGGGGGACTTTCATGTTACAATAAGTACATTTACCCACAAATTTCATATGTTGATGCAATATATATTTCATATATACATGTATTTCTTTCATACCGTCTCCAATATTGACCGGTTTCCAGCCAGCCCATCCACACAATACAGTAGTTAAAAATAATTTTGAAAATGGAGAAAAGGGTGTTCTCTGAAAGTATTGGTATATACACTATTGATGATTTCGTTCTTAACAGAAAGTTACATGTAGCGCAGTGTATTGGAAGTTCCTGGAAGCTGTTGTTTATGAGTATAATTCATCTGTAAAAGTTATTCTAAATAGACTATGTACAACTGATCTGTTTTATGTGTATAATATGTTGATGTGTATACTGTTAGCATTAGCATTTATTTCCTTGTTGTACGATCACATTTGTATTCACTGCACATGTAGATTGCTTCGGTTGTGATTAACTAAAAAATCAAAAAGAAACCGAGTGGTGGGGGTGAAACAAGGAGGAGCAGGTCCCACCCCAGGGGCGGATCCAGGATTTGCCGATAGGGGGGGCCTTAAATGTGAAAA
>JARBES010000121.1:7425570-7436323 GCA_030265145.1 Strongylocentrotus pallidus
TCTTTTCTTTTCTGGCGATACAACTGTGCCATTTACCTTTAGCACCCTACCCCAATTGAGGAAAAGTAGAATGTAAATAGTGCTCATTTTCAGGGGCCAAAATATATTTAGAGGCCCACCAACAGAGAACTTATAGAATTTGCCCTTTCAGCAAATTGATGAGTTAACAACCAATTCATTCTTATACAGTAGTTTTCAAGGCTACCAATAGTCCTTTTCAGGACTACACACACTCAAGAAAGAAAGATTCCAACAGTCCTGTTCAGGCCTCTCCAATCCTCCCCCCTCTCACATGGTGCAACCGTGTACATCACCATGCAAGCCGATACTTACAGTGTATAAGCAGCAGCCAACTCATTCTTTTTTAATGCCATGCATTGTGATTGTTCACTAGGTGTGGTCGGTGCCATTGTCCCTTGGAACTTCCCCCTCATGCTCCTCATCTGGAAGGTGTGCCCCGCCCTTGCCATGGGGAACACGGTGGTCCTCAAGCCTGCCACCTACACCCGTCTCAGCGCCCTCCTCTTCGCCCAGATCTGCGCCGAGGCCGGTCTACCTCCCGGCGTTCTCAACATCGTGACGGGCAACGGAGCCTTCGGGAGCAAGCTGGCCCTGCACCCACGTGTCGATAAAGTGGCCTTCACTGGATCCACAGAGGTCAGTTGACTCTTTGAGATAGGTCTGGATGACATATTAAAGACATATTATGTTGGGTTCTTATAGGAAAGTTGACACCCTTTTGGTATTCGTGAATAGATTTTTTAAATCATGGAGCTTGGAATTCAGCATGCTGATTGACAGGTCTTTATCCTCATACCCTTCACCAACTCTCATTGTCGTAAATTCTACACTCCAGCCAAACTCTGTTGAACATGTTTGACTTTTAAGATGCCCTTTTGGCTCACAGCATGTTTTATGTTATAGAGTCCATTTATTATTGATTTCCTATTTTGGTTGATGTCGTTTCCATTTTGTTTGTTATCAGATTCAGATTATTTTATTAATTCATAATATTAACTCACAAAATTAGCATCAAGATAAAGAAAAGGTGTTAGTTTATTATCACAACTATTCATTGATTCGATTTGATTTGATTTGCTAGGTCGGGCAGATCTTGAGAAGGGCCACTGCCGGAACAGGCAAGAAGCTGTCCTTGGAGCTCGGAGGGAAATCCCCCTTTGTCGTCTTTGAGTCAGCTGACCTGGATTCAGCTGTAGAGGGCATCGTCGACGCTATTTGGTTCAACCAAGGCCAGGTATGTACAGGGAAACCTGGGGGGCGTTTCACAAAACTTGCATCAGTGACAAATGACAGCTTTTGTTATAAGCTACTGAAATCCTTGCTTCTGATTGGTTATCAGTAGATTTGTCACTGATTTTTGTCATTTGTCATTGAAAAGCTTTGTGAAACGGGCCCCTGTATATAAAGAACGCTCAATGGAAACATAAAAAGTGGTCTTTATAGGCAGGTGGTCTTGATGTACAGGTTCCTTCAGTACAGGTTTCAATGAGAAACCATATTTAACGGAAACAGAATTGTGGTCTGTATAGACAGGTGGTCTGCCCATACAGGTGGTCACTAAAGCAGGTTTGATTGTACAAGCAAAAGTTTGCCAATCATTTTGTGCCCAAACTACATGAATTCTTTATTTTTAAGTTAGCGCATATCCAATTAAGGAGGATTTCCTGGTATTATCAGATCAATCGAGACTGTTTAATTATTGCTCCTGGTACAACAAAAAATGATTTATTTTGATTTTACTTGATCCAACAGAGATAAATGCAGCAGAGATTTGTTCCTTAACTCTTCAGTAATAACAAATTAAGCAGTGTAGAGAACAGGATAGAACAGGATGGAACAGGATGGGCAACTGATTCTGTCCCATTTGCAACATTTTATAGGACATTTTTAGGGTAAAGCAAGGACAAATTTGAACAGAAACCTTAGATAAAATACCTGGCACATACAATCTTTGAAAGTAGAACCACATGAGACAAGATTCTACATATTTCATCCAATTTCCTTTTTGCTACTGTTACTATGAGAAACATTGTTCAGATGAGAGAAAATGGTGCTAAGGTAGTGACCATTATTAATGATAAAAATTGGGAAAAACTGATCTGTCGATTCCTTAAATTTCCCAAATTGATTATTACAATTTAATTACATTTTAATTGGATTTAAATCATCACAAAGCAATGAATTGGCTCTATAAACCATTCCAGACATTTAAGTGTTGAAAGATTTTTTAAAACCTGTCTTTTGTCTTATTTTCATGGAAAAAAACGGTTGGGAAAATTCAAAAATGGTTGGGGGAATTTACTGTTAGAGGGTCTTGCACAGTGACGCCTTCCTAGAAAACCTTAAATATCTTTGTGGTTTGAGAATTTTTTTCAGGATTTTTTGCATGTTAGAGGGTTAGTAGTTAGTACAGTAAAAGGAAGATAATAAGTCACATTTCATGCAAAAATTACAAACAAATTTAATCAACCTTCAACAATGTTACAGAGTCACTTTAAATTGCTTTTGATGATTAATTAAAGTTAATCATCAAAGGCAATTTTGAATAAATGTGTCTTAAGACAAGTTTTGAGTTGGTTAACTATTCCTAAACATCATCTTTAATATCAATGTAGGTATGCAGCGCCGGGTCGAGGCTCATTGTCCAGGAGACGGTCATGTCCACGATGGTGGCCAAACTCCGGGAGCGCCTCATGCACCTCAGAGTGGGCGACTCCCTGGATAAATCGGTAGACATGGGTGCGATGGTGGACCCCTCCCATCTGAAGACAGTGACGGAGTATGTGGAGGATGCGAGGAGAGAAGGAGCAGAGGTAAATCAAACCAGCTAGGTTCAGTTTAGAGATAATAATGATATGATAATAAGCCAGCTAGGTTCAGTTTAGAGATAATAATGATATGATAATAAGCCAGCTAGGTTCAGTTTAGAGATAATAATATAATAATAAGCCAGCTAGGTTCAGTTTAGAAATAGGCCTTATATAAATATAACAATAAGCCAGCTAGGTTCAGTTTAGAGATAATAATAATATAATAATAATCTGGATTTATATAGCGCAAAATAAAATAAGCCAGCTAGGTTCAGTTTAGAGATAATAATAATAATCTGGATTTAAATATCGTGAAATAAAATAATTACAGATATTATAACCCCGTCGGATTCATTCATGCACAATGTGCACCATCTCCACTCTCAAGGGAGTATTCCTACCATATGGTCACCGTGAGGGCATATGGCAATTCCTGACACAAAGGCTTTTGTCATCCTACCAGGTCCCCGTTTCTCTCCATGGTTTAGAGTGGCAAATGTAGATGAATGCCTTGCTGAAGATAAGTGTGAGCTCCAGTCAAATGACTGGTAACATGGCAGTGTGAAAGTCCTTCCGAAATGATGGTCAAGTAGAAATAAGTAAAGATTGATTATCTAGTAATTGGGAACCATCATGTTTTATATGCTTTGGGAGTTATGGAGTTCTAACAAACTGTACATTTTTGCTGAAAATCCCAATATAGTGGAAATAGGCATGGAATATTGGACTGTATAAACATGTGGCATCAGAACTTTGTCAAAATCTTTCAAAGTCCTATTTCATACATGTATCAGCATTTTTCTAGCCTTATATGAAACATATTTTTTAAAGAGCAATCCTTTGATGCTTTATTATTGTTTCACATGGTGAAAAGAAAAAAAATGAGATATCTTTAAATTGAATACCAATAATTTTTCCACTTAATCACTTCTCAACTGTCTAAGTTGAACGCAAAGTCAGAGATTAAAATGCATACTATTCAGATAAGTTAGTCAGATAAGTTAGTCAGCTAAGTTAGTCAGATAAGTTAGTCATTCAGTTAATCAGTCATGTATCTTATATTGATTTGACAGATCATTCAAAACCCTGACTGCATACCTAAGAAAGGTTGCTACTATCCACCGACGCTCATCACCAACGTCCAGACATCGTCCCGAGTGGTCATGGAGGAAGTAAGTACAAGAGATCGTCCCTCAGATAGGATGTTGATTGAAGGTCCTTTGCATTAGAAAGTCACACTGTATGCCTGTTGATAACTCACTGCTCTATATGCCGGATTTCTTGACGAGTTTTGTTCAAATTTTCCATGAAGTATCATAGACAAATCTAGAAGCCTTTTGCTGGGCCCCATTTCACAAAACTTGTCATCAGTGACAAATGACAGTTTTTGTTATAAGCTACTGAAATCCTTGCTTCTGATTGGTTATCAGCAGATTTGTCACTGATTTTTGTCATTTGTCATTGAAAAAAGGCTTTGTGAAACGGGTCCCTGATGTAACACCCCTCCCCTTCCCCCTCCATCTCTGTATGTACCACAAGTTATTGGTTCAAATGACCCCAGTAGTTTTTGTGATGTTGCTCTAAAAGTTCCTTCTCTTTTGATAGGGAGTTATATGTAGGCATATTTGTAATGGTCCCGGGATTACATTTGCTTTGCAAAGCAATGTCTTTGGACACATGATTTACACATCCCAAGATGCTTGGGCCAGGTCTAGTACAGTCAAACCTGTCTATAGTGACCGCTCAAGGAACACACAAAAAGTGGTCTTTGTAGACAGGTTCCTTTAGTACATGTTTCAATGAGAAACCCTTTTCAAGGGAAACAAAAATGTGGTCTTTGTAGACAGGTGGTCACTAAGGCAGGTTTGACTGTATATAGATCTATCTTTGCATTCCTGAATTCTTGCTTTTTAAATGTTATTCCTGCTACCTACGTTCAGATCTTTGGACCAGTCCTTGTTGTCCTGCCCTTCCGCACCGCCAAGGAGGCCGTTGCCCTTGCCAACAACTCCAACTACGGTCTAGCCGGCAGCGTCTGGACCGAGAACGTTAGCCTTGGTCTAGAGGTTGCTCTGAGCATCAAGGCTGGGGCCATTTGGATCAACGCTCACAATATGTTTGACGCAGCGGCTGGTTTCGGAGGCTACAGGCACAGCGGGTATGGGCGAGATGGGGGAAAAGAGGTAGGTATTAGTATATTGTTCTGAAATAATAATAATAATAATATTGGATATTTATGTAGCGCACATATCCACCATGCATGGTGCTCAAGGCGCTCCAACTATTACCCCGGCTCTGCTAGGCAGCTGATTTCGGCGCTCAGGACTTTTTTTTTTCTTCTGGCATTGGCAAATTTAGCAAATATACCATTTTGCCTATTTACAAAATGCATCTGTTCCTCAATTGAGTCCTCTGACCGACATATCATTTTTGATTGGACACTGACAGGTGGTTATCTCATCAAATCAGCTCTCAATTAACATAAGTAAAAGGGGATCATGGGGGACCAACAGGCACCGATTAGGCATTGTTTGCTATATAGAGGGCACAAGTAGCTATAAGTAGTGCAGTGGGGCTTTAAGCTTCTTTCCCTACAATACCTCTTACCATTCTTTGCAATCTCACATTTTGCTGTGGCAGTTTTGAGGCAGTTCACTGCCAAATGTCCAAAAAGAACTTTAAAGCCCCAATGTATTGCTCCCTTTATATAGAAAACTTCCCCAATCGGTGCCTGTAGGTCCCTCACGATCCTCTTTTTCTTATGTTAATTGAGAGCTGAGTTGATGAGATAGCCACCTGTCAGTGACTTTGCAGGGAGATCTAATCTCCCATGGCCAAACAAGTGCAGACAGGCTTAAGCTTCTTTCCCCACAATACCCTTTACCATTTTTTGAAATCTCACATTTTACTATGGCAGATTTGAGGCAGTTCACTGCCAGATGTCTGAAAAGAGCTTTATTATGATCACTTTTTCTTTTTTCTATCATTCAGGGTCTGTATGAATACGTGGTCCCGTCATGGATGGAAAAGAAGAAGCCTGGTAACGTCGACATGGACCTCAAACTGTTCGGCAGCCACGTCCCCAACATTCCCACCAACAACCCACCAGCGCCCTCTACAGTTCAAGTCGATGGCTTCTCCATGCCGAGCATCGACCGCACCTACAAGCTCTACTACGGTGGAGCCCAGAAGCGGCCCGACGGCATGTACTCCAAACCCGTCATGGATGCGGAGAAACAGGTGGTGGCGCTGGTTGCCGATGGCAACAGGAAGGACGTGAGGAACGCTGTGGAAGCGGCGCACAAGGCTGCACCAGGGTGAGTTAGAACTTCCTTTAAAGGTACTATGTCCCGTTTGCATGCCCAAAAAATGAAAAGGTAAAATTCCAACGGCATTTGAAACGGGGAAAATAATAATATTTATTTTTCGGGGGCTACTTTTCAAGCTTGCCTGCATGAAAATAACATTCTTAGATTTGTTTTGCATTGAACTCTAAGCAAATTTACAGGGGCTCTTTTCTGATTTTCGGGGCTCTTTTAGGCATTTCAGGGGCTAATTTGCCCCGAGCCCCCGTGTATTTTTGTCACTGATTTGAAAGACAATAATAATTAAGAACTTCCCTCAAAACGTAAGGGCTTGAAAATGGCTTTTAGTGGGAAAATAATGACATTAGTTTTCAAATTGACTTAAGTGATTGCAATCACTTAAGTAATAGTCTGATTTTCAGACCCTTTTACTGAATGGTCATACGCTTTGTGCTGCACAAAGATTCAATCAGTTTAATTGTGGCCATTATAAGTAGTGGGTTATTGATGAAGACAAATGCTCAAGTACCTGTTACAGCTCATTTTATATATGTTATCACCAAAGAAAAAATGATGTCGGTCACTCACTTTATGGTGTCTGACAGGGAAATCTAGAAAGTAAACAGGTTTCCTTGCATAATTTGAATACTAGGACACTGCTAATGTTTAAATTTCACAGATAGGACAAACATGACATATATACAATTCCTGCAAAGTTCTACAGAATGTGTGATGTTGGCAGCAAAAGGGAAATTTTAAAACATATATATATTTTTATAGGTGGGGCAAGAGAGCAGCCCACAACCGGGCCCAGATTGTCTACTACATGGCTGAGAATCTAGAGCAGAGGAGAGACGAGGTAGCGCAGGGCATCGCCAAGCTGACAGGCCGAGACATGAAAAGCGCCCTCAACGAGGTCGATCTGTCCATTCAGAGGCTCTTCTATTGGGGAGCGTATGCAGACAAGTATGGTGGAACTGTTCAGGTAAAGGCGGGGGGGAGGTGTAAAAAAATACTCCAGATTTGACCAGCAGGGGTATTCATGCCTCCGTTACAAAGTATCCGGAGGCATCATGTTTTCGGGTTGTCTGTGTTGCATTTTCTTTGTATCCTTGAACGTATACATTGTTTATGTTGCTTGTATGTCACTCGCCAGTGGATGACGAATTTTTGTTTTTTTTAATCAGACAATAAATTATCTTGAATGTTTTTCTATGCTCTTACCAACAACAGGAGACCACTCTCTATGGAGCAACGGTGAAGATCCACGAACCCGTCGGTGTCGTCGGAATCATCTGCCCCGAGGAGAGCCCTCTATTGGGCTTTGTCTCCCTCTTTGCCCCAGCCGTGGTCAGGGGCAACGTGGTGATAGCCGTGCCTAGTGAGAAGTATCCACTTCCAGCTCTCGGCTTCTACCAGGTCAGAAAAACAAGGGTTGCTTTCTTCTCTTTTTTTCCACTGTGTTTTTGTGGCTTTTGTTTTAATGATAAGGATATTTTATAAAAAACCATGCTTATAAAGCACTTACCACCGAAGTCTCTAAGCGCTATAAAAAACAAAGTGCAAATAAACCAGCAAATTATAATACATATAAAATATACATTAAAGTGAACAGAGTAAGTTAATCTTCAAAAGCAATTTTGAATTGGTTAAAAGTTTGACAGTTTTTGACATTTAAAGGTAATTTGTTCAGTAGACTATGTTCTGTAATTAAATAAATGGATACATTTATTTAGAACGCTACCAACATTTCATTACAGTCACCCTTTCTCAATATGATACCATTATGTGGATGAAGTACATTTTGTATGTAAGTTAGGTCAGGCAATCATTTGCTGTTGTTATTATGAAATTATTGTTGAAATTTGTGTAGAATGCTGATAAAATTTCGAATTTCTATCATCACTAATCCTGGCATAAACATGTATCTGTTTATGCACATCAGCGTTTGTGGGCAATCTAAAAAAAACTAAAATTGTGAACAATTTGTCAGCAGAAGCAATCAAAGAATTCCTTAAAGGGATTGGGTAACTTTATCTCAGATTGTGAAACAAAATCCTGGATTTAGCTCATGCTGCAATGATAATCATAAACCTTTAGGTCAGTCAGGAACCCCATGACTTTTACAAGCCGGTCGCCTGTCTGATTATCAAGATATTTAATATCAAACATTTTTACTTTTTTGTGGCACTTCTTGATCATTTTAAAGCGCTTTTATTTTTAGGGCTTCAATATTACACCATATCACAGACGCTGATAACACGTAGGGCCATGCATCTCAGATTTAATATTGTTAAACGATGCCTTTAATTTCTTCTCTCCCCAGGTCTTTGAAACATCGGACCTACCTGGAGGCGTGGTCAACATCCTGACGGGAGACAGCAGTCACCTGACCAAGTACCTCTCCGAGCACCAAGACATCCAGGCCATGTGGTACTTCGGGTCAGCCGAGGGGTCAAAGTTCGTGGAGCACACGTCGGCGGAGAACCTCAAGAGGACGTGGGTCAACTACGGGGCGAGCAGGGATTGGTCGGACAGAGCCCAGGGTCAAGGGGAGGAGTTCCTCTACCACTCTGTGGAGGTCAAGAACATCTGGATACCCATGGGAGACATCTATGCAAATTAGATGGCTCGTGGGGTGTGAGGATTCTTCCTCTATTCCTCTTCAACTGCATCCTTTCTTTCTTTCCTTCCCTCTTCCTTTCTTCTTTTCTTGCTTTATTCCTTTCTTCTTTTCTTCCTTTATTCCTCTCTTCCTTTATTCCTTTATTCCTTTATTCCTTTATTCCTTTCTTCCTTGCTTCCATTCTTTTTCCTTCTCCTTTCTTTGTCTTTTTTCTTCTTTACACCAATCCTGTCAGTCTTCATATTTTACTAAATTATTCCCAACATTCTCTGTGCAAATTAGATGGCTTGTGGGGGTGTGAGGTTTCTTCCTCTGTTAACTTGCATCTTCCATTTTGCTACTTCTTCTTTTGTATCTCTCCCTTTATTCCATTTTTCTTCAACTGCATCCTTTAATCCTTTCTTTCTTCCTTTATTCCTTTCTTCTTTTCTTTTTTCTTTCCTTTCTTCCATTCCTTTTTTCTTTTCCTTTCTTCTTTTCTGGCTTTTTTCCTTTCTTCCGTTCTTCTTTCTTTTCCTTTCCTTGTCTTTTTTCTTCTTTACACCCATCCTGTCAGTCTTCATATTTTACCCAATTATTCCCAACATATATTCTTTGCAAAATCACCTAGTTTCTAGCATGGGCAGACTTGGAAAGTATTTTTGCTGTAAAAGCAAGGGGACATATTCATATACATATACTAGTGTTTGTACCTTCAATACAGCAATAAGTGTTAGATTTAAATTTTAAAGCAACACACAAAGCCATCTATGATTATCTTGATAACATGAATTGTATAGTCTAAGAGAAGACTACATGTAAGTAGGGAGTTGTTCTTTGTATGGTGCCCTGTACAAATACTTTTCTGGATATTAAATAGGCCAGATACAAGTACCTTAGTATATTGACAAGGCTGTGTTATGATACAATGTGTATTTGTAAGCTTGAATATGTTTTCTCTAAAAGTTGAAACGTATATATTTTGCTTTAAAAAGATCTACCTCTTTCATAGGAAATATTATGTACATAAAAGAGAAGGAGTGGAATGGATTTTGCTCAGCATTAAGTATTCCTCTTGACAGAAATCAGCAAAGTTATGACTTTCTTCCTATCAATTTTTTTCTAAGAATCTCTTTCTTTCTTTCTCTCTCTCTCTCTCTCCCACTCTCTCTGTTTTGCTTTTAAACTAGACTTTACTTTTTTATTCAGCAAATTAGGAGATACAGACTAGATTATGATCAATATGAGATTGAATTGATGTTTAACCTTGCTTTTTATTCTTACAAAATAAGTATATGATTTAATATTTACTTTTACTGATATTAATGTACTTTCATATAGATTCATGTTTTTTCATATAGCATTTGTTTTGTTACAGTATTACAAAAGAAAGATGATGAAGTTTTGGAGAGCTTGATTTGTAGTAAAACATTTAATTGGCCCGTGGGTGCTCTTTTGTAAGAAAAAAGAGGATAATTTAACTTTAAATGTCGCAAAGATATGTGGCCAGACCTAAATTTTTAATACAGTACTTATATTACAATTTTGTATCCCTTTTCATTTCACTACTATAAGATATGTGTACTGACAAATATGTGTCATCTTAAGGTTTTTTTCAGATATGGTACGGGAAACGGCGGCAAAACAAATAAAATAAAATCACCACTTGTTTTAAAGTGTCAAATAAACAACAACTGCGTATAATGATGGACTTGAGCTTAATCACGTAGCTCTGTGTTACAAGTTACAGAAATGTGAAGGGTGTTACACTTTACAAGTCATAATGAAAGAAGAAAATGCAGAAGTTTTGCCGCGACATACCGGTATCTGAACGAGCCTTTATAACTATGAACATGACGGACAAAGAAAGAGGACAAAATATACAGAATCCTCATTCTACCCTCAACAATTGCTGTGGTAGACAAAGGAACATCCTTTATGTAAAAATGTGTAGAACAGGTGAATATGCATGTGACACCTGTTCTACACATTTTTACATAATAGCAGTGAAG
>JARBES010000121.1:8114076-8126398 GCA_030265145.1 Strongylocentrotus pallidus
GTTTTCTTATTTATTTTCTAAAGCCGGGATAATAATTGTGAAGCGCCAAGAGTGTCAAATTTGACTGACATGAGCGCTATACAAGATCACACTTTTATTTGCATTTCGAATGAAGTATAACATAGTATCAACATAGTGATAGATCACAATGTTAACATAGACGTTTAGTTATTTTTTACGCTCCTGTCTAGAATGACGGACTTACATTAAAAGTTAGATGTTTATCAACCATTGGTTGCTGTTGTACTGTACGTGTCCCAGTATAAAACGTGGTCTAATTTTTGAGCTCGATCGCCTCGATCGGCCGCAGTATTTTAAAACATGGAAAAATGATCTTCTACCAGACACAACCCTGGAATCATTATGCACACATCTGCGTCTAACCCTCTAATTCTAGCCTCAAACCAATAGGTGACTAATGTAGTAATCCTTAAATTTATGAAGCTAATTCTTGGGTCGTAACTTATACAAAAAATAGAAATGATTTACTATTGAATTTGAATTGAGTTTCACAATAATAATAATAATAATAATAATAATGGCTTCTTATATAGCGCACATGTTTGATTCTCATAAAATTACGATATAGATGCCAGGTTGGATAGAACGTGCTGTATGTATCAAAAAGACGGTCTTGAAACGATATAGCGTGATGACATATCCCCTCTGATGTTACGGTACCGTACCGCTGCAAAATCACACATTTTATACACCGAAGGGTTGGCAACGAGTCCCGCATAATAAGACACCATAAAGAACATGACCCAGCGCTGGATACCAACACTACATTGTCTGTAACCGCCAAACGTTGAGCACTGAAGATATATTTATGTACCCAGAGTTCATGATACAAAGTTAATTTACGGTTACAAAATGTCGATAATTTTTCTTCTTCTTCTCAAATTCACAGACTAAATTTCGTATGATTTAAAGAAGGTTGTGATGACGGAAACTATAACAAAACAAATTCATTTTGGTGAGTTTTGATTTGTGAGAACTGCAATAAGGACAGGTAAATTTTGAATCATGGTGACAAAATAGCATATTTTCTATAATTGATTGCCGGTAGAAGTGTGTTATGAATATTTATGAACCCAATGCAAACACTGTTAATTGACTGCTGAAGAGGACAAAGTTCTTTCTATCTATCACACTCGAAAAACGAACAAACAACTGTTGATATACTAAAAATGATAAGAGGCATGCAGTGTGTCATATCGGACTTATCATGAACGTGTTCTATTAGATTAGTTATTCGTCTAAAATGCTGGCGTATAAGATAATCGTTATTTTGTATTAAAAGTTCTTTAATGATACTTCTCTAGCCTTTATAAATGGCTTCCATTTCCAAACTCAAATGTGGCTACAAAGCACAGCTTGTGCGAGGTACGACCCCTGAACACCCTGGTGGGCCCATTACCATAATAACCACCATCGACATCACCATCATCATCATCACCATCACCATCATCATCATCACCATCACCATCATCACCATCATCATCATCATCATCACCATCACCATCATCATCATCACCATCATGACTATCATCATCATCACCATCACCATCATCATCATCATCACCATCATCATCATCATAAACATCATCATCTTCACCATCATCATCATAACCATCGTCATCATCATCAACATCATCATCATTATCATCATCATTATCATCGTCATCCTCCTCACCATCATCATCATCATCACCATTACCATCAGCATCATCACCATCATCACCATCATCATCACCATCATCATCATCACCATCATCATCATCATAACCATCGTCATCATCATCATCATCATCACCATCATCGTCACCATCATCATCACCATCATCACCATCATCATCACCATCATCATCATCATCATAACCATCATCATCATCATCATCACCATCATCATCATCATCACCATCACCATCATCATAACCATCATCATCTTCACCATCATCATTATGATTACCACTAACATCACCACCATAATCATCATCAGCAGCAGCATATTATGACCATTCGAAAAACAATAATGAACTTTAAAACACCAGTACACTCTAACCACAGAATGATTGGGTATTTCTAATTTCTTGCAGTTGATGCTTTCGCATGTGAATCTCGGCGAAATGAGCAATTAAAAGTGGTAAATTCGTCGATCTGACCTTTTAGATTTGTTACTTATTCAAAAATCTGGCCGTTATTTACTTCCATTCTTTGAAATTAGATCAGATAACGTTTTCTATCCTTTTAAATCACTTAAATGGATCGAAAAACAATTGATAACCAGCAAACACTATTGATGCTTCATGTAGCCCGCTAAAAAGTTCAGGCAACCCGTTGATCGCTCGCCCAAGCGCCTCTTCAAAGATTCCTCCTTCCATTCCAAGCATTCAGCTTGGCCGTGGCAACCCGCGGCGAGTAATTGAAGCTGGAAGGGGCGCTTCTCGCACCATGCAGAGCCGGGTTGTCAGCGCGGCACGATCGGGGCAGACCCCCGATGGAAGCGAACCAGCATCCCCCCCTTCGAAAGACGCGCGAGTCGCGTGCCCATATCTGTTTATCGGTGTAATGTTGGGCAATATATTTGAGGTTAATAAAATGCGTAGAGTTGATTAGAAGAGGAGATGTAATTCAAATCAAACTTTGGACATCGAGAGGGAAAGGCTCGGAGAAGTTGCGGATTGATTTACATTACACAGATAATTACACTTGACAGGAAGTATATTTATTTGTACACTATATAGGCCTTCTTCACAGGGATGCTCCGCTGAGAGCCAAACGGGTATTAATTTTGCTCTTGATTTCTACCTCTCAATAGACCATGTATTTCAAGACCGGTTGATTTCTATTTTGTTTATATGTTTCCTCTTTATTCTATAGTTATTGCATTTTTTTTAAATCCCAGTTTTACTACAGCTGTCATTTCGATTATTGTGTAACTCCTCACCCTCTCTTACATTCTTACTTATATTCCAACTGCTCAAGAGTATTCCTATCAAATGTAGAGCGTATCTATTTATTTTTCCCCACCTTGATTTGCTTTTCCTTCGTAAACATAGACATACTCGCGTTTAGGATTTCTTACCATACGGCGCGAGTGGTATCAACTAAAAGCGCCAAGATATGTAAAGAAAATTACAAAAGGAGAAAGGAAAAGAGAAAACAAGTGAAATGAAGGTGAAAGGATAAGAGCAAAAGAAACAAAGAAAGAAAGAAATTTAAATAACAAAATATTAATTAAAAGGGAACTAAAATATCAGAATAATAATATGAAAAGTCACATAAGAAAGAACAAAATAACTTCATTTTGTTCACATGAATGAAAGTTTGTGAAGTTATTTTAATTGTCTCGGGACACTTGTAGTGAAACCGCTCAAATGATAACTTTAAGTTTTTAGGTCATTGGCAAGTTTCTTCAGACATATAATCACAGTCAACCTTCCTTTTATTCGTTGACATTCGAGAATATTTGACATAAAATAATTGAAATAAATTCAAGAAATCGCTTGATTATCGAACAAATGAATGCCAATAAAACATAACATAACATAACATAAATCAATGAATAACAATTAAATTAATCTTTTCATCATAAAACTGAGACTTACTGGAAAAACTTTTAATTCGCAGAGTAAACCCACAAAAGTTCATTCAAAGTTCGAACAAGTGACAACACCGTTATTAACGTGATACATGGGCATGACAACCCCGTTAATCACACACACTGTGTCATATTCGAAGTGCAATTACCTGAACCAATTTACGCGGGAAATATGAAACGATTACCACTTCCGGGTTAATTTCCCAACGCGAAAATGACTAGCTGTGTCTAATACAGGACCCGTTCAGATCAGGCTCGATTTCGTTGAATCCACCTTGCCTAGGGGTTTGGCTAAAAACGTATATCTTTGTACATGGGCCTATTCTGAGTCTAAATTTTAAATTACCTAATTCATGCTCCATTTTATCTTCACGAGAAGGAGGAAAACCTCAATTGTAAATGGGTTTACGTGTAAATATATTTTTGGGAATAGGCGTGTAGAAAGGCTATTTTAACTTGGATGTTGATTTTTAGCAAAATGTGAACGGATCCTTCCAGCTGTATGAGGGAATCCCCATCTTGTCTCTGGGAAGCATTCTAAGATGATGACGTGTGAACGTTCATGAAGTTGTCATTCATTATAGGAAGAGTAATACATGTGGATATTAGAGAAAAGGAAACGATTTGAAAAGGAAGGAGGGTGAGAGAGGGAGAGAGAGAGAGAGAGAGAGAGAGAAGGGGGGGGGGGAGGGGGGAGGGTACAAGACAGCCAGGACAATCAGAAAGGGGAGAGGAGTGAGCATATCTGGAAAGATAAACTGAGCATAAATGAAGTTACAAGCGAGAGATAGCAAGATACGAAGGGAGAGAGATGGAATGAGAAAGAAAGTGTGGGCGGGGACGAAGAGAAGGAGGAAGACTGAAAGAGAGAAAGAGAGGGAGAGAGATAGAGAGAGAGGTTGTATAGAACTATAACGAAAGGAAAATAAAGCCAGGGGACAAAAGAAGAAACAACAAAAAAGGAGGCGGGGGGGGGGGGGCACCCGCAGCATTTTTCTTCTCTTGACTTTTCTATGAACAGGGGGATTTTCGCGTCTATAATGGACACATCATATCTTGAGGCCAGCGAACATCACCCTGTTAAATCATCTCATGTGACAGCGATTAAACTTGAAGCCGAAGGGACAAGGGCGGGATTAACTGCCGCCACGGCCCGCACAGGTGAGGGGAGGGGATAAACAAGGGGGAGACCATGACACCTTCTAATCCCAACAGGTGAGATAATGACCCTTTGTGATCGCGAAGCTACGAGGAATATTTTTAGCGTCAGTTTCCTTTCTTTCTTTATACCTGGATGTAATGAAAGGGATCTATCTCCAATTATGTGCATCTGTTATCTTGCGAGGATGCAACACCGTGGATACAATCACTTATGATCTTCCTAGTTAATTTCCTTTGTCAGATTTCCCCCTTCTATTATATTCACTTCTTTCTCTTTCTATCTTCTCTTCCCCCTTTTTGATTTCACGTTACGTCATTCTTCTTTCTTTTTGTCATAATTTTCAATGACAGATATTCGTGGATGACAAAATCAAGCAAACGCTTAGTTCAAAAGATGCTCAGGCAGTATTGAGTTGAATGTTTCTTTTTTAATTACTCCATCTTAGATGTAGAAAAAGACACTACAATATTTAGTTATCGTCAGTATCACTGTACATCATATGAAAGAGAATATACCGTATTCTTTTGATGTTTCTAAATATTGTGTGCTGAAGTTTTAACAAACATACACTTACCGAACACGCTCGCATCAAAGATACATTCCAAAGCAGTCGTTTATTTCAACGTATAGTATTGAGCTATAGAATTATTAATTCTAGGCGCGCATTTTCTCCAAGCACCTGAACTAGGGCTAGGTGATCTTCTTTTAATATGACCGACACGCACACATCGTCACACCACCGACACTTCTGAATCAGACATACCCAATAATTGCCCGCGTTATTTTTAGCCAGCCCCGCCCCTCTTCGCGATCAATCCATTAAAAACATTCTTTCGACGCCCTTAGAACCTTTACCTGGCTTAATTTTCATTATTTGATTTCGGCTGTAACTGTCATGCAATTAATGTCTTCATTATGTCAGCAGGAGTCACGCAGTGCTCATTGGGCTAGTCAAAATTTGACCCCTGGCAGGATGAACCCAGTTTTGCCGAAGACAGAAGACTTTTGTCTTCAAGTTTGCATTTCTGTTGCCATTTACTTTCCGTCGACAATTTAGAAGACAAAAAGAGCGACTTCTCATTTTTGTTTAATGAATGGTTATCGTAGTAGAATGTTCCCAATTTCAAATATGTTTAGGACATCATCAAGAAGAGATCTGGATTGATGCAAGTTATTTATGAGACTTGCATATCCAAATTATGTAACATTGAGTTGTGTGTAGGCAAACCAAATATTTATTTTGTACTAGGCTACAGCGCACTGATCTGATGGAAATTTATCAAAAATTTGGGTGAAAGGATTCATGGTCCTCCTTAGCCGTCGGTCTATTGGGATGTCTGAGTTTACAATACATCACACTCACACAAACATGGCAAAGATTAACATGAATACAAATTACCTTTCCCTGCCAAAAAAAAAAGGAATGCGATTGCGATGACAATGTTTAATTCGGGGGAAGAGGGGAAAATAATGTTATATAACAGAAGTGTAATTGGTCAGTCCCGTGTATTCATGTTCGTGTCATGTTTAAATTGAGAGTGCATTCATCAGCGACCGCTTCTTGTTGCTAATGATTTAATTGTGAAAATTCAATTAAAGAAGGGGTGTTCTAAGATGGCATTATTAATGTACCTGTGCATACGACCACATCACCACTAAACCATGATATGAAAATACATATTAGCAACATTAGTGCAACACGGAAAATAATTATAATTATACTGCAGACGTGGAGCAAAAAGTACGAAGGGGGTTGGGGTCATTGGAATAGGGTCCTCTCTTACGTCTGTTTTGGAATTATGTCAGGAGCTTTGATCCGTAGACATGGAAGAGAGGAGATAAGAATTGTAATAAAGAAACTGACAGAATTTGTGGGATATATCACAACAATAAAACATTTTTCAAAGTTTGTGTGTACTTTCTATATGCTTCCTTGCTCGATAACTGTCGATCAAAAATGCTCACTTAACTTCAAGGCATCGTTTAACAATGTTAAATCTGAGATGCATGGCCCTACGTGTTATCAGTGTCTGTGATAGGCATATGGTGTAACATTGAAGCCCTAACAAAATTGCGGTTCAAAACGATCATGAAGTGCCTCAAAAAAGTGAAAAAATATCTTTGAGTGACCGGTTTTACCATATTCATTTTCCCTAATAGACTGTAGTGTTATGAAAACCGTTAGGAAAACGCAAAATTTGAATTCGATTTCCAATCATAAATACCTTGATAATCAGACAAGCGATTGGCTTGTAAACGTCATGGGGTTCCTGACTGACCTAAAGGCTTAAATCATCATTGTAGCATGAGCTAAATCCAGGATTTTGTTTCAGAATCTGAGACAAAGTTACCCAATCCCTTTAATAATCATCCTTATGATGTAAAACAACTTATCATGACCATTGATTCCGACTTGAAAATATGATTCATTTTTCAGACCTGTAACTTCTTTGTCGCCCTCTGTGTCAAATAGTTGACTAACGTTTAGTTTTTACCTCCATACTTTTATCTAAATTCTGTCTAACTTCGTTTCCTTTGGGGTTTCAGGTTTCATTGCAATAGTCTTTGAATAAAGTACACAAAGTTGTTAAGAAGAAGTTAACATCATGATGTTAATCATAATGTTGGAAGCTTTATTTGTTTCCATATTCTAGAATATAGTTCATTAACCAACCCATGTCCTTGCACGACACATTTAACAAAATCCATTTTAGTCATGTCTCCCACACTCGATGCTTTTTGGATTACATTATTAAAGTAATAACAACAAATTCAGGGACCTGATAATTCGGCAATGCCATCCTCAGACACTCCAATATCACATTACAAGTAAACGACCGGCTCATCATACAAGCAATGGGCGTGGCAGTAAATCGTCCCGTTCAAACACATGCGCCAAAGATGACATTTAATTAGTACTAGGTGACAGAGCGCATACGATCCGCATTTGGGCTATTTTCTCCGTGTTATCTCGCGCTAAATTCGTAAAAATAGAAGAAAGAAAAGACTGTGAAAGGACAATCTAACAGGTTTACGGAGGGAGATGAGTTGAGGATGAGATATCTTGTTGCAATTTATGTATATAAAAGGAGAGGGGAAGGATATCCCGAATAATTGGTAATTATTTTGCGGCATATTTATTGGGTGTGTCGAGAATGCACTGGTTTATAAAAATGAGAAGTTATTTTGTGTGGCTAGACCAACTATTTGACTAAAGATAGGATTTTCTCTCTCTTCTTTTGAGTAAATATATGTGGGTGGTGAAGGACACGTCATGTATTAAAGGATGCAGTCCCAAGAACACAATAATAAAAATGAATACAAATGATGGAAAATTTCTCTTTGTTAACGTGTTGATAATGAGGAGAACACATAATTATGATAATAATGATGATGATAACAATAGTACTAATGGCTAGGGCAATGACGGCAACGGCAACCATAATGAAAAAGATTATGGTGGTGTTGGACGTGATGGTGGTGGTGGTGGTGTGGGTGGTGTGTGGTGTGGTGGTGGTGGTGGTGGTGGTGGTGGTGGTGGTGCGTGTGTGGTGGCGATAATAATGAATGATGGTGCTGGTCATGATGGTGATCATAATAATTATGTTGGTGATGGTTGATGTTAATAATTAAGGAAGCACTCAATTCTCCACTCAAGGTTCATAACTCCGAAATGAATAAGTTTCAAAGTTATTCCGAAAGTTCGTAATTCCCAAAATGAAGTAGGGTTCATAATATCCCAAATATGAACAGGGTTAGTTATTTTCAAGGTTCATAATTCCAAAGAACGATACAGGGTTTTGTTATTTTCGGAATTATGAACCCCTTTTCAATTTCGGAAATCCGAGCCATCTAAATTATGAACATTCGGATTAAAGAACCTTCGGAATTACGAACCTTCGAATTAACGATTTATCGGAATTACACTGTATGACCTTTGAAATAACAATATATACCATACGATTATGGCGATATTTATGATGGTGATGATGATGATGATGATAAGATGACGATAACGAATAAGAGGACGAATATGATGAGGATGAAAACTATAACGATATTCATGATGAAGAAGAAACTTTAATCACATCGTTTTAAAAAGGTTATGCTGATGAAGGCAAGAAAAGTTATAGGTCTACAATACACAATTTGTTTTACCCCCTTCTTCTTTCCACATTCTGTAACTCTACTAAATTCATCCGTTTAGATTACTGTTTATGGATTTGAATATCCATCTTCACTCTTTCTCTCTCTCGCACTTGCATATAGTTCACCTTCTATCCATCGCTTTACTCTTTCTCTTTAATATCTCTCTCCGTTCCTTCTCTCCCTCTCTCTGTCTCTTTCTCTTTGCTCTGTCCTCCATTTCTCTATCTCAACAAAGATAGATTGAGGCTTGATTGTTTAATAAGAACGGATATTGGGTCGCCAAAACGAGTGCAAATCAAATTACGCGATACTACGCGGTACGCTCGGCGAGGCAGCGGGAACTCGCAGGGATTCACCGGGACTCAAGCCGCGTGGACGGGATTTGTTTTTCAGCGGAGATTCCGCGTGAATTAGAGGCGAGGCTGGGAGTAGGGTCTCCAGGTATGTACTAGAGAAATGATACCCCTGCCTGAGTAAAAATGAAAGAGGATTCAAATACCAAGCCATTGTAATTGGATATCAATGAACGATTGCGCAAGAAAGCTATTTTTATTTCATTTTTTGGGGTACAAAATGAACCTTCTGAACTGTGGAGTCCGTGTACATACGCTGATTTTTTTTTTAAAATTTGATTTCATTTATAAGTCAATTTCAATGTAACATCTGAACAAAAAGTATAATCTTATAATAACAAATAAATAAATTGACAGGATGACCCATAAAAAGTTAACAGCTTATTACCAATGGGGTCCTATAAACCAACGCACTGGAAATGGAAGTCCTGACGGAGTGCCAAAGTCCTGGTGCAATGGCGTAGGAAATGAAAACAATTACAATTTGAATTTGGGGCTCTTGTTATGCGGGGGAGGGAGGGGGGTGGTCGACTTCATAAAAAGGAACTTGAGATAAAATAGATTAAGGCTGAATATCGTTAAAAAAAAGATTTGGGATAATTGCCGGAAATGACAGTTGCAGGGGCCTTACCCCTTTAACATTTTTGAGCGTTATTAATCCTTCCCCTTAGTAATTTCGTAGATATCTTATGTGTCAAAGAATTCGTACATCAGGCCATCAAAAGTATCATGAGAAGGATTAAAACACATATTTTGTGAAACATTTTAAAGGTATAGACCAGTTTTGGAAACGCCCCCCCTCTCAAAAAATCATATGGAAGCTCTTATTACCAATCATGTGAAAGAATGTGTTTCGACTAAGACGTGATGATACAAATTTTGCCTGGAAAACGCCTACTAATTTATTGATATATTTGGTAAAGTATTATATCTATCCGGACTGGATGGATATAGGGTAGTCTCATATACATCTTCCTGTGTACAGTGCTTGTAACTTTACCAAGACTTGGCCAAATTTCTTATCATTTTGATGATTCCAGAACCTTGCAGTATACACCAATACTTATATGCTAGATCATAAACCTTTTCTGATCAATTCCACAACATTTCTTTCACAATGCAATCGCATGACCAGAACTGGTTTTTACCTTAAACACGGTATAAAAACATGTTAAAGCAGTGTGAACAGACCTTGCATTCAATATGAGCACAGTAAGAAAACATGGTGAACAAAATTGGTAAACAGTGTGGAAACCATGAGTACAGAATGCTTACAGTGCGAACATCGCATCTAAACTGTGGGAGTACACGGTATGGGAACATTACAGGCAGAGTCTGAACAGTGCCAACTCAGTGAGTACACATTTGGAACACAGTGTGGGACGATTGTATTACCATAATGTTGAAACAGTGGGTAAGGAATGCAAACCGTGGAATACAGTATGGAAACTGTGAGGCTACAGTTTCTAAGCAGTGCAAACTCAGTGTGGAAATATTGGGAAACACAGTGTGGAAAGATAGTGAACAAAAGGTGTAAATAATGTGAACACGGTGTGGACACATTGGAAACAGTGTGAACACGTACGGAAAACTTTCATTGGTTGGGGCATGGAGTTGGGGGTTATTATAATAATAGTTTAAGCTTCTACCAACCTTAACATTTAGTAGGCAAGCTTTAATCACGTGTGGACACATTATTGGAACAAAATTAACCCGGTGTGGAACATTCTAATCACAGTGTGGAGACAGAGTAAACCATGCATGGGACGTCATTTTGTACATTATGACATCATCTCCTTGAACACGAGGCTTTTTACTGTCTTTAAACAAAATATATATAACAGTGTGAATGCGGCTCATTCAATATCGCAACAGTGTACTCTTTTTGGGTGGATGGTATGGTGGAAAGTATTGCTGTCAAATTCATTTTCTGGAATAGAACGCTACACGAATCAAGAATAAATGTTAAACTTTAAATTGTCGTGTAGGCATATAGCGTCAATGCCTCCCCGCCCCGTTTGTCTATCTTTGGATACTCCATTGTAATTTACATATATTTCCAGGTATTGAATTTACAAACTGTAATGATTATAATGATTCAGTTTTCATGACAATATCTTCACCACGCGATCACTTCAATGCTAATCATCAAATCCTTTCGGTTTCGCAGATTTTTTTAAATACAGTATTTCAAAGCTTGATCGCGCCCACAGATATGATTATGAATGAGACATTTCGCAACAAATGGCGAGGGGTACCTGAAAAACGCTCCATCAATTCAGCGACCCCTCCGCCGATCTGTCTGCGGATCGGATTTGGTGGGATAAAGTGATCGCATACCGCGCTGAGCTCGCTTGCACGCTACTGTTAGGAAAAGCAGTATTAGTACGATGATCCCGCCAGATTTAGCGGCATATAATACAACTAATCGCCCCCGGAACGCGCCAGAGTATGATATATCTACACACGGTGATGGGGATTGTGGTCGAGCTGGGATTGGTTTTAAACCAAAACATCCATTTTTTCGTAAACATGCTCTCGTCATCTTGGCCACGGAGCTAGCTGGACATTTGGCTGGCTGCGATCCAGCAGCATTCAGGAGTTGGAAATGGCGCCACGCTTGTTGACTGTGTCGTTGCCATTTGGTTTAATATGGCGCTTTTTGATATCACCTAACTTTTTTCCGCCACTCTTTGGAGGATTTTTAATGAGCGAGGTTGTCATTCCAGTTTAGCATTCCTGTTTATTGCGCTGGAAACTGGGCAACCCAACTTTTGTAATGAGTTCAATTGTATGAAAGCAGAAAGGCAAGAGAAACAGAATGCCGAAGTTTGAAATAAAGCGGATAAAAAAAAGGAACACACAGTGTTAAAGCCTTCAGAGTGCATGGTTATTGCTGTTATTCTTATCTATCAAATTTCAAATTATCTAATATTTGTCACGGTGGTGGTACACAAGCACTGTACACAAGTATTATAAATCGTTATATGTATGGATATTTCAGCCGTCTCTGAACCGATTTTGATCAAACAAAGATGATTTTGTCATTTAAAT
>JARBES010000121.1:8145077-8159896 GCA_030265145.1 Strongylocentrotus pallidus
AACAATTTCCGCGGAAACCATAGCTAGTGTTCCGACAACGCGACTTCCAACCCCTGAAATGATGTTGTCCGTCATAAGTTGATAGCTGCACTTTCATCGCGAACGCCGTTCACACTTGAAATTCAAACCTATCGTATAGGGTTGTGCGACGCATGACCAAAAAGGACCCTGCATGAAATAGGCGATTCTTCTAAAAGTATAATGATGTTTTGGTCTTAATTTACAATGTGAACACACGAAAGAACTAATTCGTCGTGTATGGAAAATTGTTCCTTTTCTCATAATTTTGATATTGGAGGTAGGTCTATTTATAACTTAGATATTTGTTCCGCTGAATCTAAAATTAGCTATAATCATGTACAAGGCTGTTTATCGACATGCTTTGCCTTGTTTGTAGGATTGTGATCGAGAAGTATCTCCCAAACTGATTATTACTAAGACAATAAATAGGCTTGTAACATGTAGGCCTACTACATAATACTGAAGCAGTTTGGCCAGTTAGTACATCATTAATTATGTTGCAACTTCAAATATTTATACAACATTAAAATAGGGCAGATCTATTTTGTCAGCCAATATCTATAACACTGAACCAGTGGAACAATTAAAGACCGGACGTAGTAGCGGAGAGCCGCAAAATCTCGTAAAACCGTGGTGAAAAATTCCACAATAAACCACTTTCGGTGATCCTTCACTTTTATGCTCTCATATCAGGCATACCGGCTTATGTAGTGCACTATCCCAAATTTCCATTGTTTTTTTTCTCTAGCAGAGACCATTCCTGTCACCGTAATTACAGCATGATATTTAGTCTCATATTCAGTGATCACCCATCATTTGAATGAAATGAAATATATCTATTTAAACTTTGACCGACTATTGAGATTTTAAAAACTGAAGTTTTAAACGAAAAATGTCCTATTTCCCAAAGGGATATACATTACATAATCATGATAGCAATTATAGATAGACAATATTTGTATTATGATTATAATCTAGATATAAAGGACTCGATGGTAATTTATAGACAGCAATACAATTGTTCGGGTTTTCTAATTTCGAAAAAATCTAGAACTGGCACATTTTTTTTCTATGATGCCTCTTTTTATTTTGGAAAGCGGTTTGTAACTGGCAAAGCTACGCTGGCCTTTGTACATGGCCATAAACATGACTACCCATTGCAGTAGTCTACACTTTTATAAATATTTCCAACAATTGAAATCTTATAATCTTACACAAAAGTCGCTGCTTCTAAAGCTGACCAAGTAACTCACTGTCTTCTTATCACTCTCGATCACTAGTAATAGTAGTTTTGGGTCCATGACAGTAAGATTACAGCTAATAGCTTCGACCCCGGAAGTTGTTGAAAGCGATATGATTTCTCATATTTCATTTCCGTGCTCGATAACACGTTTCGTCATTTCATCTAGAGCCCGACTTTATTTACTCCATATGATAAGAAATGTATTTATATAGTAATATTCGTCGTGGTATGAGTGGCCCTCTATTCTCTATATTTTGTTACCAAAATTAGTAAAGCTCTTCATCATAACCACCCCCCCCCCCCCCCCTCTGCACAATTCTCTCTAGATATATATTTATGATAGTCCCCCTTATCCACTCTATGTGATACGAAAGCCCCCCTTTTTTCTTGGGGGGGGGGAGGAAGGGGGGGGGTGTGTCAAAATATGATACAACACACGAGTCTGCCTCTCTCTTTTCGTATTTTGTTTCTTCATTCAATACAAGCCTCACCCCTTCCCTCTCACTTGCAAATATTTGTTTTCCTCGTATTCAATATATTGTCAACAAAGGATTAAAGGGAAATATGTTATCTCAAGCAAATTGCTTCTATTCCAAAAGAAGAAAGAAAGATTTCCACGACACACACACACAAACACACACCCTGAAATATGTCTCCGTCTAGGGTCTCATCTCAATTTTGTGGTCTAGGCAGAGAGAGAGAGAAAGAGAGAGTCCCGTCGTCTTACAATCCCCAATGGCGCGCACGCTTAGAAGAACTGTTTAGTTTTGCAGACAAACCAAAGTTGACTTGTTAAAGACTTGCCTCAAATACCGTTAAACCCCCTGGCTACTGGCGGGTTTAAAGGGCAATGCGTGGTAAAGTGATCAGGCCCGAAAACACGCGCGATGCCGAGCCCTTGCCATTCGGCGACCAACGCAGGTAGGTATTCAGGGGGACCCGTAAGTGAATCAGCGTGCGTGATTGGGGTTTATTGCAAACGCAGATTCGAGTGTATGGGGACTGATGGGAATACCTGCAGGCTGTACAGCAACGCTCATCGCAGACAAGAACTCTTTTTACATTCGACCATACCCGCCAAATCTACCATCGTCGTGTAGTCTGCATACACAAACTGTTTTCTTGACAGCATTATTAAAATAAAAAGAGAACAGTCTTGAATCAAGCATAAACGAGCTCATAGCTACATCAAACAAAAAACATGGTCAATTTTCGGGATAGTCCAGACACTGTAGAACAGGGCTTGTGCCTGCAAATAGAAACTAGTTGCAGAGTCCAGCGCGATTTTGAAATGTCGCATTCTTTCTGTGCATGTTCTGTGATTTGTTTCACCTCGCCCACTGACATTCATAACACAGAGATGGATCTAACATACTTCATATGACGGTCCACGCACACGCACACACACAGACACCCACTCCCATCCATCCATATAAATCTAATATTGCTCGCATTATGAAATCATACGCTGATATGATATAGAGTGATTTTTCATGTAGCGAAAATGCGAACAAGCGGTAAACATAATTGTTGTCGAGCCTGTACCTGATGTGTTTTCATCTGTCCCAATTATGTCTGTTTGTTTTCAGTGACTGACAGTCGACGGCGTTGCGATAGTGACCCCTCCTTCCTCCACCCCCTTTATAATGTGATTTGTTTCGAGTTCGCTCAGATGAAATTAACCATGCATGATTCAGAATGATGTGATATTCAGATTTCATAACGATTACCTCTCCCCTCATTCCACATACACTTCAGGGCTATCAGTAATGTTTTGATTTATTTGCAATCATCTGGCGAGATGTTTGGAAAATATTTATCATCATAGGTAGCAAAATCGCACAGACTTTCAAAAAGTCAACCCATGGCGATTCCATCCTTACCAACATTACTATAATCACCATCATCATCCCCGCCACAACCCTCATCACCATCATTAACATAGCCATCTCATCATCATCGACATCTTTATCATTATGATCATCTCCATCACCATCATTATCATTATGTTCATCATCATCATCATCATCATCATCATCATCTCCATCATCATCATTATCATCATTATCATCATCATCATCTTCATCATCATCATCATCTTCATCATCATCATCATCATCATCTCCATCATCATCATTATCATCATTATCATCATCGTCATCATCATCATCATCATCTCCATCATCATCATCATTATCATCATCATCATTATCATCATCATCATCATCATCATCTCCATCATCATCATCATCTTCATCAT
Source organism: Strongylocentrotus pallidus (assembly GCA_030265145.1). Taxonomy (NCBI): domain Eukaryota; kingdom Metazoa; phylum Echinodermata; class Echinoidea; order Camarodonta; family Strongylocentrotidae; genus Strongylocentrotus; species Strongylocentrotus pallidus. The sequence goes on from JARBES010000121.1 coordinate 8,148,602, forward strand.
CATCTTCATCATCATCATTATCATCATCTTCATCATTATCATCATCACCATCGTCATCATCATCATCATCATCATCATTATCATCATCATCATCTTCATCATCATCATCATCATCATCATCTTCATCATCATCATTATTACCATCTTCATCATCATCATCATCATCATCATCATCACCATCATGATCAGCCTCATCACACAAACATCACTACCATCATTATGTTGTTTTTCTCACGTATCGAAACTGATTTATCTAAACACGTGTGCGAATCATGAAGTAATAGTGCAGCTTTTTCATTTTACGATTTTCCTTCTTAATTTGCAATACCTTTGTTGCTATGGGATCCAATAATAGCTAGATAGGATATTCAATACAACATTCAAGTGATCATTTTTTTCAAGTTTCTATTCCCTTGAAAAACAAGTAATGCATTTTCCCACGATACATACGGAAAACGAAGCCACATGCACTTCGCCGCATATACAAATCCCCGTCAAAAACAAAGTATGTTCACCCCGCTCGCCTAAAATGGTTAAAAGTTGTTTTTCAATCTGGAATCGCCGAACCCATGCGTGCATAGCGGGGAAGATATCATAAAAACGAAATCCTATTTTGCAATTCTCGAGGCATTTCGATGCCCGACCGGGGAAACAGTGGAAGTATTTAACTTTTTGAGTAAATTGAATTTATCACACCAGAAACGTTGAATTTGTCTTGACCCGAAATCAGCCAGGACCTGCCCCCGGCAGGCGCGGACCGTGAACGCCACAGGGTACCGCTTCGAGCATCTCTCAAGTCAAGATTTTACTCTCCAATATCTTATTTCTCAAAATCTACTTTGCCTGATTCATTTTCCATTCAACATAATCAATGAGTAAAGCTCTTGTTTAAAAAAGGGTTTGCTAAATGCCATTTGTTTGGTTGCTTCTACATGTTTAAACAAAATCCTATTGTTTTGTGTATTGGATTCACTTTTTTAAATCTTCTTTTTTCCACCATTATAATGAAACATAGAAGCCAATTGTTTTGCATAATTAATGTTTGCGCCTATAGTATGTGATAATTACGCAACGTAATGAGATCAATTGCAATAATTTAAAACAGTGCAATATTGTTATCAATAAAATTAATGCGAGTACACAAGAAGGCTTAATTATTGTCCACACTCATCGAAACTATACTGGCAGACCTTAACCTATAAAGCGTATAAATATAATAATAATAATAATAATATTACATTTATATAGCTCTTAATATTAGACATCTCTACGCGCTTTACAAAGTACACAAGAAATAGATTTAACTCGAATAATAATAGTAGAACAAATACAATATATTAAATTTATATGCATGATTAGCCCCCTCCCATAATAATAATAATAATGGTTAAACAGTAATTACTCAAAATTAATAAATAAAGGAATATATGAACAAAATGTAATAACATTTAAAAAGCACACTCAAATTTGTCAAAGATTTGTGATGCCATCTCATTTTGTGTAGTATCTCGACAATGGGCGCAATGATAATTATCGAATGTCACATTTAATACTGTATGTATTCGAAGTGTTTCAACGGTAAGCAACAGTGCAAGTTGTATCATCAAAATATCCGAAACATGATATTACTTTTATTAGACAAATCTGCCGTAAACCTAACGATACACTTGTATTCAAGAGAGGTTGATTTCATTTCAGCGTCCACTGCATAACCAAACACAAAGACATGATAATATTCCTCAGCTATATATTAGTCTTCCCCTCTTTTATTTCAGTGACATAATGAGATTTGATTGGGTTTTATCAGTAAAAACAAGTATCTTGCGGAGAGGCGGTTGGCCGCTTAACGAAGCACAGAGGCCCCACACGGAGACTCACTAGAACGCTCGTCGTGTTTGAACGGGGAACCATCCCGGTGAAAATCTGACACGTTCGGACTCCGTCCTGTCCCCCGCCGGTTTTGCTATGACAGTGCATACCGATCGTGTGTTTATATGATTGCATGTCAGTACTTCAGCCATGCATTGTCTGTATGCCGCGTTCATCGAAGGAGACATTCGTACATTTATATTCCTCCAACTATTAATGTACCATTCTTATTTCTATCATTATTGTTTTATCTTTCCTGTCTCCTTTAAACTCTTTTGCGAACAAAAATAATGTCAACAAAGCAGACTTAGCCAAGTTGGTGAGGGTTGGTCTGCATATTTGTTGATAGTCTCGTAATAGTTGTATTGTTGTAAGTTCAAATGCCATATCTAAGCCTCTAAGGAAAGCTCAAACTCACCCTTTTGGAGAAAATGAAAAATGTAAGATTTTGCAACTGAGTTTGTGAAAACAACCATTTATGACATTATATTTTGTCTGATATGTGTTGGAACACTCTGTATATTCGTTTTCATAAAATCTCTTTGGCAGCCATCATGTTTGATTAAAATACATGTATACTAATATTCCTGAGAACAGTTTTTTTATACAATGGTTTAGTTTCGCAAAATATCTGATTTTTCTTGAAACTCATTCCTTTAATCTACATGATCTATGTCTAATCAATAGACCAATATCCGCAATTACATGGAGTACAGTTTCCTAGTATAAAAATGGAATTTAATGGAAAACAGGACATAATTAAGAGCTAAATTTACACTCTTCCTATGATCTACAAAACTTGAGCGAGAAAGTTATGACAAATTTGGAGCGTTTTGGGGGTTGAAATTGCGTGTCGGGCGACTTTGGCTCATAACCTATTTTGTTTACTCTATATCATATTTTCTTCTATTGCCTTCTGAAAGAGGTAATTTACATTTATATTGCAGACTCCACCCTTCCTGAATTAATCAGGCGTTTTAATCGAACACTACCTGTGACATTCCAGCCCAAATCCCGCCTAATTGGCGAATTGGTAATTGTAGCAGTTGCTGGCGTTGATACCTCGTGCGAAGATCTAGTTGATCAGTTCATTCAGCGAGGTGTGTGGCAAGTAAATCTTTTAATACGCCGATTTGATCTCGCAACAAGCCGGTGGTGAGCGTGCTAAGCGCGCTGTCCAATGATGCCCTGTAAAGGAATGTCGCGTTTTAGTGCGCATCCTTATCTGCGTCGCCAATGTCGGCTTAAAAAACGCCCAAAAGATCTTATTGATAAGCAGTGTATTCTTTCATTGTTAATGTTAATTATTTGCCATGGGGATATCTTTTCACTTGTCAAAACAACTTTCCCTGCAAAGCTTGAGTGTAACATCCTGCTATTTTATGTTGGGTCCATGATAATAATAACAACAACTTTTTTTTTTCAACCTTCGTACTTCCATCGGAGCTTTTGATTTATGCTCCACAAGCTTGTTACTCTTTTACAAATGACTTTACCTTACTTTAGACTGCGGGGGAAAGGATTCGTGATTACAATTTCCTACTATCAATTTGTCTCTTCTTTTGATAATTTCCCCCTTGATTTGGTGTAAAAATCGACCGGGTTATGACGCATCCTTACATAGCGACACGGACCTGAATCCCTCCTCTCTGATTGGTCAGATGTTTGCAAGCACCTGGCACTGATCCGGGTGTACAAAACAGGTGGCTTGAAGAATAGGAACAAGAGAGAGAGAGAGAGAGAGAGAAAGAGAGAGAGAGAGAGAGGTAGAGATAGAGAGGGAGAGGGGATACAAAGAAAAACACGTAAAAAAAGCAAGGAGATGGAAATGTAACTCTTGTTACCACGGATTACGGAAGCAGAAATTTAATGATAATAGATTACAAGATTTCTAAATACCTCAACCGTTAAAAAGCCTCATTGACGTACAATGTATTTCATACGAAAGCGGCCTACCCCATCCCATTCCCCCTCCCACGCAGAAAACTGTTCTATGTTTCATAGGCTTACAAGTTAAGACACATATCTACCATTTAAAGTCATGTCTTTCTCATAAATTGTAAAAATATGATTTTTGTTTTTGTTTCTTCATTTTAAATATGATGTATTGATTTTAACTGAAAAAGAAGATCTATCTTGATCAAAGAGTATATTTATTCATTCAATTTCTCATTACACCATATTAAAAACGAATAGGATATATAAATCCTTAATCGCTATACCTTTAGTTTACTCTTAAACAAACGTGCCAAAACACTACAAAAACAGAATTACATGACAAAAACTGATGAATATTCCGATGATGATTGCATCATTGATTACTGTCTATCCATATTGTTTAAAACCTGAGAACCAGATTGGTATTACAATTTATAATCTTTCACAATTAAGCTTTAAAAAAACAGTTCAAAATATTACGTGAAGTCATAACGTCGAGCCATTTTGACAGAAGGTGTTTTAATTCGTTCTCTATTTAAAGAGATGTCTGAGTGTTTTGATTTTTCTTTGTACCGTGAGAAGAACACAATTGTAAAATTTACCACTTTTTGCCTTTCTAAACAGCTAGATTTTAGTGAATTTTCTAACTTCGAGGGATTCAAAATAGACCACTACTTTTGTATACCTTCATGGTGACAACAAGGTAAACAGTAAGTCTAATGTTGACTGTAAATCCAAACCATCTTTCAACAACTTTAATCCCAATTTAAAATCATATTGTTGAATAATTGAATATATTATGAGACAATTTTAAAGCAGACTCATGTCCTACTGTTAAGCTACTTTTTTGTGAGTACTGCAGGGGTTAACCTGAAATTGTTTCACAGTGTCTGATCCCCTTTCAGAAGGTTAATGCCAGCCTAATTTCTTTTGTCATGGAACACTCGTGCTCACCCATCTCCCCCTAAACGTACCTGGGAGAGCGAGAGAAAGAAAGAGATAGAGAAAGAGAGAGTAAGCCTCGGTGACTCCTAGAGTTCAGACGTACTTTTGCGGGTATGCTTGCCCCTTCTCCCTCTTTTCTTCGGTTTTCCCCCTTTTTCTTTCTCTATGTTTCATTTTTTCGCGATAAAGTTTGATAAAGGCTCGGATCTGCAAAGTCATGTTACTTTTGTGGAATGACTAGAAAATTGGTATTGGCAGGTCCAAGGCGAGTACCACAACAACAGGAGTTGCCAGAAAGGGGAATTATCAAGCGTGGCTGCGTTGCTTTTCACATTCGCGCGATATTTTCATCTTACATCAATTCGTCACACAAGTTAGAGATATAGTCCTTCTTCGTTGCTTGGAATAGTCAGTTTGTTTAATTCATGTCAACCAATTCAAAACTTGACTTTAGACACATTTATTCAAAATTGCTTTTGATGATTATTTTATTCTGTTCACATTGATGTATATTTCATCTGTATTGTAATTTGTAGGTTTATTTGTAATGTTTGGTGTAGTATATCATTGTTTATCATTTTATTTGTTTAGAAAGCGCTTTATAAGCTCCGTTTTATTATTATTTTCATTATATAACATACATAAGGCGATGGCATACACTTTCTATAAGTTAAGTCAAGGGTAACATCATAATTGCACTGGGTTGACATTGTGAAACTCCTAGTACTACATTGTAATACGTAAACCTGAAGGAAGGGGAAGGGAGGATGGGGGAGGGGGCATGATTCTTACCATACAAAACACATTGTATTACCTTTGCCCCAAGGAGAAGGAAGGGGGGGGGGGCATGATTCGTACTATACAAAAATGCAATAATTTGATACAAATGTAAATTATGAATAAGCCATTCGTATCATAAGGGCGACTGACAAAATCGAATGAAATGTTTTAACATCTTAGGAAGACGAGAATTTCATCTCGAGAAAAATTGATTGCATAAAATGTTTCAGTTTGGCATATCTTTCAAGGTTATTTTAGAATGACCGTACGTTATCTACAATAAGATATTGGCAGGCAGTCATTGAATTGCATAGCTTGATATGAACAAACAAGCAGAAATGTAAACAATCCGTCAACTGAATAGATCCAGATACACGCATGGACCTATGAAATATGATATGATATCAAATAAGTATTTGACCATTCTTTTGACCGATTGTCGGCCTTTTACATTTCAAATTTCCCATGAAGTATCACAACGGGCTTTTCAAAGGTTGCTTACTTTCTTTAATAAAAGATTTAAACTGTTAGCATGCATGATAATTGAAGGGCACGATTACAATTTATTTACCGTCAATCTTCTTCTGAATCCCTTTCAAAGTGATTTCATATCATATTTGAATGCCAGGAATCATTGATTGGCTAAACAGGAAGCCTGAAAGACACTTGAAGTATTAATCAAAACTAAATATACTCTCTCATTCCCTGATTACGCGGAATATTATCTATGACATTCACAGTTAATACAATAATATTTTTCGCAAGCCTCCGCGCTCGCATTGTTTTACAATATAATACGCGTCCTTCACACTGGGTTTAAATCGATGTAGTACTTAAAAAGTAATTTGATGCTTCGAAACATGCTCAGCTGCCAATCAGAAACAGGTGATTATTAATACCTAATCTGGTCATGTTCCAAAGTTTTTAAGCACGACAGAACGAGTGATAATATTTTAGAGGGATACAAATTAGAGAAGAATTGGGCAGCGAAATTAACATGTTTCAAATTCAGCGGAATAATTAGTGAATTGCATGCGACATCGTGACAAAAGTGCTGACAGACACATAGAAACATACCTTCTAAAAGTTTCATGTTTGTAACAAGAGCGATTTGTTTCATTTTAGTTGCTCCCAAATAATATAATGCTCTCTGTTTACTCATAGAGGTTCATGTTTGCTCAGTCATCACTTTTTTTGTTATTCTTAGGGGAACCCCCCCCCCCCGACGATATAATGATATTTATGTGTATTTATTGTATTTATTTCCGAGAACATAACATCAACGATGTCGTGTGTATTACTGTTACAATTTTGTAACACTTGTGTAGCAATTTTACACATTGCGTATAATACTTGTGTATCGGTGTTTACGTTTCGATTCAATGAGGGAACACAGTATACAAACTGTTCGTTCGATTTCTCTTTCAATATTATACATAAACTTTTATTCTTATTTTACTCTAAACTGCTCCATTTCTTTAATATCACACTTTATCTCTTTTAGATTCGTAAATTTGCTCCACTATTTTAGCATTTTAGGGGCGAATCATTTGGTTATTTTTTGTTGAACGAGTGTGTATAATACAGCAGAGAGTGAAAAATGGGGATGAATTGTCATTGTCAATTAATAATGAATAAATAATGACCATAAGCCCAAATCCTTGGCAGACGGCTTTTTTTCTCCACATTTTTATCTAATCTAGTTCTGATTGATGTGACATCGTAGGCAAGATGCCCATTTCCGGGATTTGTTTACTAATGTTCAGAGATTTGTTTAGTTTTGTATTTACTGCCCTTCCTCCATCATTCCCCCTTCCCCCTTCCCCCTTCTTCCCCTTCCGTACCACCCCATCCCGCATACCCACACTGACTGGGTTTCTTGCACCACACAAAGTCATATGCAATCAAACTTTAAAAAACAAACATCTTAGAATACTGAATGCATAAGTCTCTTACGCTGCCCCAGTTTTCTGAAGCGGTAATGAAAGCACGGAAAATACATTTAATTGAATAAAATAGTTAGAAAACAAAATCACATCTGTAATGCTCATTGAAATGACCGAACGCCATTTGTGATGTGGAATGATATCACAAAAAAAAAATGATTTGAATTAAATGGTAAGGAAACAAAATCACATCGATAATGATCATTGAAGTGACCGAACGCCATTTTGTGACGTGGAATAACCACACGTCAATAAAATGGCGCCTCTTTGGCACCGCGCGCACCTTTGTGTTCATTGTTCTGCGAATCAGACTTTTTGGATAACCGCAAAATAATTAGAAGATCGTAGGCTTTACCCTTCGCATACATTTTATGCCCTAATTGTTTATTTAATCAGGTTAAGGGCAACAGTTGACAGTGCTCATTTCGCTTTCTTTAGCTGATTGGGACAATTTGCCAGAGAGAAACCATGTTTGCTTTTTATCTGTTGATAGTATCCCATAACCTAATGGCTCTCAAAATTTGCGACATCAACATTACATGTCATCTTGATGCCTTAGGTGTCATTTATCATGCTTATGACGAACCAACAAAAACCTTGTCCTCGTACAAAACCTTGACACCTGGGGGTGTTTCACTAATCCTAAGTTGAAGTTGTATCTAACCTAAGTTGGACTTAACAATTATGGAAAGCCGTCAGCATCTCTGAAAATATTTTGTAAAAGTTATTTTAAAAGGCAAAAAAGTGGATTCAAATCATTAATATTTTCTATAATCAAGGAGATTTTATGTTCTTGATTTGGAATTTATGAAAAGTTTAAAATACTTGAAATTTTTGCTATCGAATATAATTTATTTTAAGGCTACAAGTGGCTCTCCATAATGTTTAAATCCAACTGAGAGTCGATTCGACTTAGGATCTTTGTGAAACACTCCCAGGTTGACTTTAATTTTGATTTAAAAGAAAACTTAAAATGAAAGCAAGTGCATTTTTTCTTCTTCAACTGTTCGGGTTCCATTTGAGCTGGTGCTGTTGTGTTTCAAGGATGGATACCACGTTTTCTTCAAGTCCGAATTTAAAGTTGGCAGGGGTGTATTGGTTCTGATTGCACGATCGGAAATCAGGCGGAACAAATCCCTTAACCGTTCTTCCTGGGGTGCAACTTTTATTCACCCCAATACAACCAGCGTGTAACAATTCACTCCCAATTTACCGGGGCTTTTACTGACGACAAAAGTGATTTCCTCGGAAGGGTTTTTATCCATTACGCTCCAATCATCGAGCTATAACGCTAGAGATTCGATTGAGGACGTTACGAAGAGTTTTAGGAACTTTTTCCCACGGTTGGTTGATTGAAAACCATCTAAATGAACGGATCACGAAAAGAAGTTCTGGTCACTCAACTCAGCAGATTTTCCTTTAGTTTTACATAATATTTCTGATGACAATGTTACTAATATTAATAACAATGATAACAATATTATGTTTACGATAATAATTAGATTACTACCCTGATAATGGTTTAAATATTTGTCAATATTGATTACGTACTAAATCCAAATAGCTATATCCATCACAAATGATGGTGCATTTCTGTTTTAATGTTAAAATAATAATATTATTATATTGGTGTGCTTTCGTCGTTTTACGAAAACTATGCAGAAAAGGGCAGCTATATTTAATAGACAAAAATCAAATCATGAGCTTTTGAACGGTGCCTAACAAGTTCTCGCAAATATGCCATTGATACTTGTCACTTTACATACGTTAGGAGGGAATGTATGTTTGTTCTTGTTTTAATTTCTTTAACATCATTTAATTTCCACTGCCCGCTTTCTCCATCGATAAAGACACCAACATATTGGTTAAGAGTTACACCAAGGTACACAACGTCACTTTCTATTACAAGTTCTCCAGGACCAAGCTACTTTAGCACTCATAACGTTCTATCGTCCGTGGTTTAGGGTTTATGGAGTCCTTTTATTCAATGGATCCGCATTTCCAATTAACCAATTCTGTCATCAAATTATAGCTCGGAACAACTTGCGACCATAGTACATAATAACACGTAGTCAGTCTCTTCGTGAAGCTACGGGTCACAGTACTACATTACGTAAGAGCATGGCGCTTCGGATAATCCCCCTAATTTAAAATGTCCCAAGATCGCGTCACTAATTAACTAGCATTCTTTTGTAACTTATCCAAAGACTGACATTTATAGGTGGGTTCTTCACACTTCTGCAGTTCCGTTTTGGGTTTCCCCCTCTTGTATCTGTCCTTTGGGGGCAGCGAAGAATCGGACTGTGGCGGCGAGAGAAACAGCTGTATTTCCGCTGGTATTGAGTGCGGCTGCCCAGTGAATAGTTCCCGGTGACAAACCGTTAATTGCAGATGCATCTCCCCCTTCCCTCGCCCGATAGCCCTTCAAGGTCACTGCGCTATCACTTTCTTAAGACAGACTCAAGACAATTTCTCATTCTCCATTGTTCTTTCATTGTCCTCGATCTTTATTCCTTGTTTCAATACTTCTAGGTTCATGTGTCTGAAGAAAAAATAATCAGTATCTCAGTAATTAACGTACATGTATATCGGATCTAAAATGCTGATTGTCTTTCTTTGCTAACGGATGCATTACAGTAACATTAAATGGCGAAGGTAACATATCTTTGAAGCTCTCTTCCGATGTACACTAATGTGTGAAAATTACCTTGTTGTTTCGTTTTAAATGAAGAATTTGCTTATCATCGCCATGAGTAAACACGGTAAAGAGAAAGTAAAAATTAGTTAGATACTTTATCATGTGAGAGTCCTTGATTCTCTTCATTCAGATAATGACCAAAAAATTCTTTTAATGTCAAAGGTCATTCTTGAAATTTGTTATGCCTTTTAAAATAGCTTTTACAAAATATTTCCAAGGATGCTAATGGCTTTCCATATTTGTTAAGTCCAACTGAGAAATAAGTTCAACTTAGGATCTTTGTGAAACACCCCCAGAAAGGCAATGTAATGTTCATAATGATATACATTTCGTTGTATACCATTGTAGTATATATTGTCAGGAATTGCTATGAAAATGTACATATTTTAATTTATATTGATCCTCTTGAAGTAACTCTCGTCTAGTACAAGTTTGGTTTGATACCGTTTTATCTCTTCAATATTGAATCATTCATTGATATATATTATAAAAGCGGAATATTCGAACTGAGATGAAAGATATTGTGACCTGCTTCAAACTAGATGCCGATTGCAGAGGAGATACAATTTTGTTGTTGTATTTTTGGTGAAAATTTCCGGTGTTACTTTTCTTTTGGGAGATAAATAGAGTCGATATCCGACTTTTCGCTTTCAATCAAATGACGATGGAAACAATTACCAGTCTCGCCCACATATTCCATCAATAATTCTCTGTGAACACTGAAATGTCTTGAAAACATGTTCCATCTGACGGCTGGCGAACACTCTTGAAAGATGTGCGAACAAGGATATTCCTAATATTCAGGATAATTTTTCAAACATGTTTTTCTCCTTTCCCCCAATTCTGTTTTCACCCTCCCTTGGCGTATATTGAACCAGTAGTAAATAAATACAATGGGGGAATATTGTGCCACAGTAGCGGCTCATTTGGAGGGGGTAACCTCCACGATTTCCCCGGGGCGGGTCGGCGACGCCACTGTCTCAATCTTCGATATAAAAGCATAAATCACGGGCAGCGAACGCGGACGTTTGGGGACGCGAGTAACGCTTTGGCGCCGAAATTGAACATTAAAATTTCCAAGCTGTCGTCTGCTTATTTCGCAGATTTAACTTTTCCGCT
>JARBES010000121.1:8694421-8704508 GCA_030265145.1 Strongylocentrotus pallidus
CCCCTCGGCAAGCCTCGGGGAATAGCACAATTCTAACCTTCCCTTGAGCGTAATAAAACAACTATTTCTCTCAAAGCGGTCATTAATACTATAATATTATTCGTAACAGGTGAATGAAATAATTCGTATCGAGGCAGTTCACAAATACATGCATAAGATTTGGTTACATTACGAAAATAGACCATTGTATAAAGAGTAACATACTCCCTAATTAAGTCCATGATATTTTATCTTACACACTCCATAACTCAATGAAACTGATATCAACTTGAAGGTTTTGCAGTTATCCATCGTTTGACACACTCGATTTAAACACACAGAGTAGCGCACAATACAGTAATGCACATAATATGCATACAGTTAATATACATATGGACAAAAATATCGTTTTGTGGAAATCGAATAAATAAACTTTGGATTGCTATAGCTTTCTACAGGAAAAAGATATGAGCTTCTCCTTGGCACAATATATCGACTTTGCACATTGGCAAACTCCTGGTAGGTAACAAGCAAGGAAAACTCTCCGAGTGTGATAAATGGAAAATAATGTTTCTCGAAAACATTCCATTTTTTGAAAGAAATCGCCGACAAAATTAAGGGCCGCTTTAGGGGACGCCCACTCCGATTGCGTGGTGGTCGCTACAATCTAAAATACACCTCTGAACAAATCTTTTGAATAACAAAGGTGCGCTTAGGCAGGCAAATACCTCTTTTCTAGACAGACTTTGGCTCTCCGCTTATTCAGTAATTCCGGACTATAGGGCCTACGTACCGCTTGATCAAATCCTCATAAAAGAACACGACGTCATAGTGGCTGAATCCCTGCTTTTTCAATGCTTTTTCGAGGGTGCAAAACTAATCCGTTTTCCACGCACTGGTAAGCAACTTCTCGTTCGTATCCCAGTGAGAGCACTGATTATCATGTTGCGACCAAAATCTGTTTATTTGTACTAGTACACATATGAAAGGGTTTTCCATATGTGTGAGTATTAATAACAGTTTGGTTTTCAACGCCGTAATGTTTCAACACCGTAGTTTGTAGTGGAGGTTAGTAATGGCACTGTGGTCGCGTCTACTGTGAAAATGAATCCAAGTCAGGCCTAGACTATATTCTTGCCAGACGGTGGAATGCTTCACACGTTTAACGTGAACTTGTATTGATGATTTATTTCAAGCCTGTCAAAATGTGAATGAACATGTCGTCATCAACAGGGTGAATGCACTTTCACCGACTCGTGAGCTAAATAAGGATAGCCTATTTTCCTGAGGGAATGTCTTCCTCGTCAGCCATCTTGCTTTAATAATAGACGATTAATTGGTACGAATTCTCATTTCCAAGATGGCGATTTGTGAGGGTCCCCTAAATGTGGCTGCCATCAAGACAACTCTAGTCCTGTTCCTGCAAACACTCTACGCTCTAGGGACGCTGAAATCCATCGGTGTATACGTACCGGAATTGATAGATGGTGTAGGTCTAACTCCGACGGACATTGGACTTAGTCTCGGATTATATGGGGCATTTGCATTTATTCCAGGTAGGTACAAATTATGGATCTATATCATTTGATTTGTGAAAACGTAATGAAGCTCGGTACAGAAGTATGTTGATAGTGTTGAGGGAAGAGTCCCATTTGTACCCCCCAGAGAATTGAATAAAAATGGGTATGACTTAGGATGATATAACTAATAATAATATAGTACATACAACATGAGAACAACTTTAAAATATATATATTTTTGTTTGTTGCATGTTGAAGATTAACACAATGTATTATGTGTTATAACATATGACATAATATTGTAGTCATAAATCTTTCCTGACTAGCTACCACGATGATAATGATGAGAGAGATACTTTGCTACAGAGTAATACCACTACCACTACTACTATCACTACCACTACTACTACCACTACCACTACTACACCTACTACTACTACTACTACTACTACTACTACTACTACTACTACTACTACTACCATTAATACTAAGTACTACCACTACTACTATCACTACCACTACTACTACCACTACCACTACCACTACTACACCTACTACTACTACTACTACTACTACTACTACTACTACTACTACTACTACCATTAATACTAAGTACTACCACTACTATCACTACCACTACTACTACCACTACCACTACTACTACTACTACTACTACTACTACTACTACTACTACTACTACTACAACTACCATTAATACTAAGTACTACTACTACTACTGTACTACTATTACTGCTACTACTACTACTACTACTACTACTACTACTACTACTACTATTACTACTACCATTACTACTTCTACTAATACTACTACTACTACTTTTACTACTACTTTTAATACTACTACTCCTACTACTACTACTACTTTTACTACTATTAATACTACTACACTACTACTGCTTCTACTTAGTACTACTTCTACTGCTACTACTACTACAACTACTACTTCTTCTACTGCTACTACTACTACTTCTACTACAACTTAGTAATACATCTACTGCTACTACTTTTACTCCTTCTACTACTACTACTACTACTCCTACTACTACTACTACTATAAGTACTACTACTACTACTCCTACTACTACTAAAGGTCTACAACTACTTCTATAACTACTACTACTACTACTGTTACTTCTTTTCAGACGCGTACGCAGGGGGGGGGGGGGGTGGTGTTTTGGCAGTTAACCCCCCCCCTCATTTTTGTTTGGTTTTGTACTAAGTTCATTACCCCCACTGAGCGCAATATCGGTCGGCACGATTTTCAAATTTCGGTGGTAAAAATATGATCCAGTCCTTGAATAGTCCTTTTTCGTAATGTAATCAAAATGAAGCATGAATCTTTGAGTGTATCGTTATAAATAATTGCATTCACCTGTTACGAATATTTGTATTTCCAAAGGCAGAATGCGAATTGCACACATAACGTCTTGTTAGGTAGGACAAGCCATAATGGTTGTTAAAGATACTATGCCCCTTTTGCAGCCAACATCAAATTATGTAAGACTTTGCAGGAATTATGAATATGTCATGTATGTCCCCATCTGCGAAATTTAAACATTAGCAGTGTCCTGGTATTCAAATTATGCAAGGAAACCCGTTTACCTTATAGACTTCACTGACAGACACTATTGAGTGAGTGACTGACATATTTCATATTTGGTAATAACATACATAAAATGAGCTGTAACAGGTAGCCTCCATAACCATTTGTCTACAAACCTGCAATGGCCAATATCAAACTGATTGAACCTTTGTGCAGCACAAAACGTACGACCATTCGGTACAAGGATCTGGAAATCAAACTATTACTTAGGTGATTGCAATCCCTTAAGTCTATTTGACAACTGATGGCCGTTATTTTCCAACTAAAAGCCATTTTCAAGCCCTTTCGTTTTGAGGACAGTTCTAAATTAGTATTGTCTTTCAAATGCAAGTTGGAATTAAGCCTTTTCATTTTTTGGCCTGCAAATGGGACATAGTACATTTAAATTTAATTGCGTTACGAAAATTGTTTATTAAGAAGGTATGCTGATGTTTGATTTGAAGTCATCGAACAAATAAACATGTTTTGAATGCGGGATATGGTCCATGATTAACACAACTTTGAAATAAAAACGAAAACCTAGTGGGCGTACTCAGGGGCGGATCCCGTGTTATAAAAGGGTGCACGAATCAAGAAAATCTCTGACAGTCAAAAGAATAAAAAGGCTCTCCCAATATCTAGGTGCTCCTTGTATGTTTATGGGGAGGGGGGGGGGTACAATATATAAAAGGATCAGAACGTGGGGCACTTTTTGTGCGTTTCTTAAGATATACCCGTTTTAAAAGGTGCTAAGGCATATTACATGTATCATGGAATGTGCTCGGTGCCGGTTTGATTTACACATTTACTTTATTTGGACTCTAGGAATCTCCAAAATAGTGGAGGGATCAACTAAGAAGAAGGTGCATCCATTGTAATGCTTTATGTAACAACTTTACTACCCCAGCTCATGCCCCAGTGACACTAAACGAAACCTAAGACATACCGATTACAATATTCGTTGACATCGAATGGCGAATAATCTGTTGATTTGCCTTCGGTGTATAGTTAGCGTGGTGGTGTGTGACTGAGGTACTTAAAGCGCTTTAATTGCACAGAGTATACTACACCCGTCCTCGTTAATCTTCATTTCATGATTTCTGTACTTTCCAGGAAGAAGAAGAAATGGATCCAATCAGACATGCTAAACAAATGCACAATATCCCCTTCCTTGAGCAAGTGGAGAGGAATATTAACTTAAAATCAACGTGAATGAAATGGCAAATTCAACCTGAATTTCTTTAGTCATTATACCGCATCCCAAATTTGTCTCCTTTCCCACTTGTTAGGGGATGGCCAGGGGTGGATCCAGGGGGGGGGGGTGGGGTGGGGTGCACGCCTCCCCTTTTACCTCCCCCCAAACAAAGTCCAATACATATTCAGTTTACTCATTCAGAAATGTCTCAGCATGATGTCTTAAGGTTAAAACATTTCCCGGACCCTACGCCGTAAAGGCTTTGCGCTCGCAATTCCATACATTTCACCCCTCCCCCCTTTTGAAAATCCTGGATCACCCCTTGTTGCTGTTGGTTGTGCGGGGGCGAGGGTTAAAGATTAACTCCAGTTCTGGTAAAAAAAAAAAATTCTTACAGAATCAAACGAAACTTACACTGAATGTTCAAGATTACAAATAAATGACATGTGCCCAATAAAATTGGAAGAAAATGTATACTGGCTGAGTAATTAGCATAGAAATACAAGGAAATCAAGGTAGTACTAGCCCCGACACCATGTGTGTTGTCCCATGTATAGCTTTCTGTGTACAGTGCTTGTTATTTTACCAAGACTCGGCCAAATTTATTATGATTTTGATGACTCCAGAACCTTGCAGTGCACACCAATACTAACATGCTACATGATGAACTGTTTCTGATCCATTCCACACCTTTTCCTTCACAATGCAATCGCATTACCAGAACTCACCTTTATCTTTAATTATTTTATTTTCAAAAGACGAGGGCACATTCCGTTCATTCAAGCGTTCGAACCACCAGGAACTGTATAAAGGAGGGGGGGGGGGGGTACACAATTCCTCTAGTGTTATGTGATTAGAAAAAACAGGATTTGTTGTTGTGTTGTACAACACTTGCTCCTGCGACGATTGCTGTGCGTCATTAGGGACTTTCAGATTTACGTGGACTGATACGTGTGACGTCCATTCAAAGCAGTGTATTAAAAGGACGCAGATCGTAGCAATCCTCGTTGTCGTTGTGCAAATCTAAAAGTCCCTAATTTCATTCACTAACCAACTTCAATCTTAGATCCAACACTATACCTACCACTCACCATAACATGAACATTACCTAAAAACTACTTGCAGTCCTAACCCTCTCTATTTAAGAGAAAATTAAAATCGTTTCTTTTACAATCTTATACAACCACCAAATCTTGGCGTAGTCAATTCGTGTTTGTCTTATCCCTTTCTATTATCTAGTTTTCTGTCCCGTCGCGTTCTCTTGTTATCATGATTTTTATATTACATAACCGGTCATTATCTCTGTATCATTCACATCGTACGCTCTCTCCTTTCTCCTCTTCTTCTCTGTTCTCATGTGCCGTTTTTCTTTTGGTATACTTTTGTACTTTTCTGTTCCCCTACTCTCAGTTCCCTTTTTCGTACATTCATTGTAATGCGTTTGTCTCCTGTCTTATATATCGGTCTTCGTTGTAAGTCCCTGTTGGCCTTTACATGTTCACCCCAATATATAATATGCATGTTAATTGTTATGATTTTTAAAATTATGGACTAATGATTATTATCAATCCCCCAAATCATTCTATTTTTATTACATTTTTACCTTTCTTTTCTAATATATATGTATATATTTCATAAGTTCATGATTATCATTGATAGATCCACATTCTACAATCTCTGCTTCTCGGTGAATCCCTCCTGTTTCACAGTGTTAACATGAAACAGAAGCATAATTAACAGCAACTGTTAACATTGTAATGATAAATTAATTATTGATTTGCAAAATGCATTATATAAATGTACATGGATTTCAGTGATTGATTTCTTGTCATGTTGTTCTGTTGGAAATGAAAATGAAACTGTAACTCAGATGTTTACGAACCAAAAACAGGAGCAACTAACAGTCAAATCTTAATCTGAGACGAATGGCCCTATGTGTTATCAGTGTCTGTGATATGGTGTAAAATGAAACCCTAACAAAATTGCGCTTCAAAATGATCATGAAATGCATCAAAAAGTAAAAAATCTTTGAGTGACCGGTTTTACCATAATCATTACCCCCGCCAGACTGTAGTGTTATAAAAAGGATAAATGATTTCCAATCATAAATATCTTGATAAACAGACAGGCGATCGGCTAGTAAAAGTCATGGGATACCTGACTGACCTAAAGGTATACAACTATGGTTTCAGCATGAGCTAAATCCAGGATTTTGTTTCAGAACTAGAGGCAATGTTACCGAGTCACATTAGGGTATGCAAATAGGTTTTAAACTCGCCCCTCTCCCCTACCCCCCCAAAAAAAATCTACTACCCCACATTACTTCGATGAATTACAACTAACGCTCTCAATGAACCAATGATTCTTTCATGCCACCTTACAGGTCCCTTTATAACCTACCTGTATCAACGTCTTCACGGTGGATCGCGATGGGTTCTCGTGATGACAGGGGCAGTCTTGGCACCCTTGGCTCTCATCGCTGGATCTTTTGTGACCAACGCCTATCAGCTAGCGGTCTGTCTATCAGTTGCAGGTATGCACCGTTTATCCGTCATATCATATTATTTATTCACTTATATGTTTATTTATCTACTCACTCATGTATCTATCTAGCGTTCCATGAACTTTTCTATTCATTCATTTATTATTTAGTAACTTTTTTTAATTTATTCATTCATTTAACATTTACATAGGTAATGGTTAGTTATTTACTTATGAAAACACATTTTAACAGGATGTAAACAATCGACTCCACGCTGTTTTTTTCATTGTAGTTCTGGAACATGAACAAAAGAAGGAATTACTTTTTTTTTCTGAAGGTTCATATTTTTAAAACACACATTTTCCATACCAAGGGCTTCATCATTCTGGAAATGTACTAGGGATCATAATTCCAAAAATCTGATGGTCTACTCCGAAGGTTCATTATTCCGAACGTTCGAAATTCCGAAAATGAAATAGTAATCTTAATTCCGAAATTTTGTAATTCCGAAAGTGAAATAGAATTCATAATTTCGAAAATATAACAGGGCTCATTATTCCATTTTCGGAATTATAAACCTTTTGAATAATGGTGAACCATTACGATTTTTGGAATTATGAACTTTTGTATTGTAGGCTATTAGGAACTTAGGGAATCACGAACCTTCAAAATTACGAATCTTCAAAATTACGAATCTTCCAGATAATGAACCTCCGGAATTAAGAACCTTAGGAATGATGAACCTTCAGAAAAACGACATGTAACCACGGCATAGGATCAACAATCCTAATGACTACAACGGGGTAAACCTGAAAAGCCATTTATATAGATAGAAAGATTATCAACCACATAGTCCCATATAAAGTCATTGATGGTGTTGTAGATATCTCATTCCATGCTTTAGATGTGTTGTGGTCTAGTGGAAAAGTCGCCAGTCTGTAAACCACGGGGTTCACGGTTCAAATCCTCCAACAGCATTCTTTGTCAAGACAATAATCTACCTTGCCGCTCTCCACCCAAGTGTAGTAAATGAGTACCTTTTAGGGCAGCTGGGCTAATACCAGGGTAATAATAATACTTTTTAGGCACCTTGCGTATCCCCTTGAATAAACACGTGAACAATGTAAATGTAGCTATTATTATTAGTGGGACTACTCACTATGAACAAGACGGACAGAGAAAGAGGACAACATATACAGTTCCTCAGGTAGACAAAGGAACATCCCTCCCCTGCTATTATGTAAAAATGTGTAGAACAGGTGTCACATGCATATTGACATGTTCTACACATTTTTCCATGATAATTGGGGGAGGGGGGGGGGGCACAAGTATGTGGCAAGCTAACAAAAAAGATGGTCATCGAGAAAATTACCTCACCATTCTATAATTCCTCGTTTTCCCGCCCCCTCTTTTTTCGAATTGTGTCTCATTATTATCTTTTCCCCCGTTTTAATGCAGGGCTCGCTTCAAACATCCTCTCCATTGCAGTAGTCATCACGCTACGAAAACAATGTAGCGAGAACTTCGGGATCTACTACGGGATCGGTAAGTCAGGGTACGCCTTTGGTATGGCCCTGGTGCCTCTGCTTGCGGATTACCTGATGGTGCTGTATGGATGGAGGGGTTCCTACATCATGATTGGCGCCCTCATGGGCCACCTGATTCCTACGACCATGATGGTGGATATCAATTTAGAATCTGATGTACGGGATACTCGGAGCAGCAACGATGGTGCCTCCGAGGAACAACGTGTACAGATGGACCAGGAGGTCAACGATTACAATGACAGTGACAGTAGAAGATTACTGGACGAAGCGTCGAATCACAGTAGAGATACAGCAGCATCAGGTAGTGTCCACAACCCTGATCATCCCAGTAGCGGTGAAGACAACGTCATCGAGGAGCAGGACGAACCCGTAGATGAGGTCGACGAAGAGGCAATTAGCGACGAGACAAGATTACTTGAGGAATCATCACTCCGTCACAGGCATACGACAAAATCAGATAGTTCTCGTAGGATTAGTGAAGCTACAAGTCGGACTAATTACGCAAACTTGTACGACACTGCTTGTCAAATTCTTAAGAATTCCGTGTATAACCGTGATCGCTGGCTAATTCATCTTATGCTAGTCACCCTCGTGTATTCCATGGTAAACGGCACCTGGAATGGTTTCTTAATACCCCGAGCAGTCGACCGAGGTTTTGCTACACCAGTAGCTGTATCCTTTGCCTACTCTGCAGCAGTAGGGGCCTTCATTGGTCGTTTCTTCGGAGGCTTCATTTTGGGATTGAAATTCTTCTCAGGTCAAGAGTGGTTTCTGTTCTTGACAATCGTGAACATCTCCTCGCTCATTGCCGACATCTTAGTCGCAAGGTTTGGCGTAATGATTGTGACGTCATTTGTTACTTGCCTGACCCTTGCCGAGCGGAGTACTCTTATTTTAGTGATCTGTACGGATAGGGTCACCGAGTCGGAGTTTCCTGTGATTCTCGCATCGTCGGAGATTGTATTCGGGATCGGAACTTTCGTCGGGGCTTCTCTCGGAGGTTCGTAAACTAGCTCCTTCATTTATGAAGTGGTTCTGAAATAAAGTGTCTGGATAGATATGGCAATTTCCACTAATTTAGTGGCATATAACATGTATCTCTTTCTGAAGTTATCTTTATTTTAATGTCCTGTGTAGTGTGTAGTGAAGATATGAATTTGACATATTGCAAATCACTTCATGAATCAATGAACAAAGCAATAAATAAAAGTACAAAGAGAATAATCATCATATTGTTGAAGTCAATACCACCAAACGATTTTCCTTAAAAGAGGATTAACAGATTTACGAATATCCTTTCACACACTAACTGCTACTTTAGATTTGTTAAGACATATTTGCATTCTCTTTTTTTTTTGGCTACAGGTTATGTAACTTACGCCTACAATGCCTTCAATGCGTCCTATGTCTTCGTTGCAGCTGCCGACGCCCTGGTATTTTTTCTTATGATTCCACCGACGATTGCCGAGAGAATGAAATGATTCAACGGAGGGGATGAGATGACGAAGATGACGACAACGATGATGATAACAATGCTGTTACGGTGCTCCGATGAGGCTCCTGCGAAAAATTACTCCAAGCTTTATTTCGCAAAAGATATAGGCCTACAGTTCGAAGCCCACCTACAACTGTTCGGTCTGGTTACGATTCGACTTTGGGAGAATTTGCAATAGCAATTGATATGAACATTAGAACATGCAACAGTTGAGTGATCAATGAGCTGTATAGTCAGTGGCCCGAATTCACAAAGGAGGTTTGTCG
>JARBES010000121.1:9505255-9515361 GCA_030265145.1 Strongylocentrotus pallidus
TATGGTTGCACCATGTGAGAGGGGAGGGGAGGATTGGGGAGTCCTGAAAAGGACTGTTGGTATACCTTCTTGTGTGTGTGTGTGTGTAGTTCTGAAAGGGTCCTTTCTCAGGACTACCAACAGTCCTTTTCAGGACTCCCCAATCCCCCCCTCTCACATGGTGCAACCGTAAGCCTACTTTATATATTTCCTACATATTCACAATCCTTTGTAGAGTAAATGAAAAGAAGAGATTAATGGTTTTTGTAACTTCTTTGATGATCCAACCACTTTGTAATTTCCTTTAGTGTATTTTCTATTTTATTGGTTTATCTATGTTTGCACCAAACTATTATATTCTTTGCCTTTGTATGTTGTTATGAAAGTGGTGAATAAATTCAATTCAATTCAATGGGGATTATCCATGCAATTTGTCTTTCATCAAGGATGAGTTGCTCAAATATTATCTGTGGCTGCAATCTAAGTAAACTGTAATCTTATCACCTTTCTGGTACTATGCAGACACTATTGTAGTGTACATGCGTGTCATAGTTTATACCCCTCAAGTTTAAAATAACACAATGATTACATTTAAATCACATTATTCAAATACTTACTCTTAAGTCTTGCATTCAGCCGATCTAAGGACTCCAATACCTTGGCCTCCTCCATGGAAAGTGCACTCGGATGTACTGAAATTATAAATATAGATATGTAATTTTAATGGCCGATTAATCAAAGGATACTACATAAGAAAAAGTTTCTAAACTTTTGTTACCCTGTAGGGTAAGCCCCCGCCTCCATCTGGTGAGAACGACAAGCTCATCTTGCCTTGTAAGGGTACTAATTGAAACAATCAAGAAATTAGGTGTTAAATCAGTCTATATACCGTATACTATTTCTCCAATTACAAACTTTCAATTCATGTGAGACATCAGCAAAGAGAAAAGAGAGAACTTTGTGAAGTCTTTGTTTCTTACTTCTCTGCTCATGATGAGCCTGATGATGGGGTCTCTGCTGATCCAACATGGCTACGATATCTGAATCGTCTGCATTCTGCTGTACCATCTGCTCTGCCTGCTGGAAGGTCATCAAACTTTCTGTCACTGTGGGAGAGTGCAAACAAAATACATAGTCAAACAGGGAAAAAAATATCCATCAGTTCATTTGATAGATATTAATTGTCCTCATGTCAAGTTGTTTATGTACATTGGTTCAACACAAACAACAATAATGTGTTTACTACAGGTATGTGACTTGACCTTAACAAAGTGAAGGAAAAGCGTTTAAGCAATAAACAAGTTTATGTATCACATGCCAAATCAGAGCGTAAATTGTATGATATTTTAAATTAAGAAGGAAGTAAATTTGTAGATTAATGATATGAGATTATTTAGTTATCTTCCAAAAGGCTCTATACACTGATGGAGTCTCCATATCATAACAAATATCATGTGAGGCTAACCCATGCAGATTCAACCTTCACCACTGACTTATGTACATTGAGTTTTTGTTTTCATTTCAAATTTTCAAGGTAAAGAAAAAATAAAGTTAGTGATCTTTGCATGAACTTACTGTCTGCATTATTATATTGCTGGGCTACAGTGGCAGATCTTCCTGGTCCCTGTTGGCTTGGCTCTGGTCCTCGCTGTCCATTAGCCCTGGATGCGCTGGAACTCCTCACATGAGGGCGACGTTGCTGAGATACAGGCGTTTGCTGGACATGGCTACCAGAATCACTGTTAGTCCTGTAACGAGGGACGATGACCTGCCTTCTGAGAGTATCATTATACTGGCTGAAGCGCGGCTTGTTAGATGGTGGAGCCACTCGTAGGTTGGCCGTTATTCTCTGTTCCTGGGGTTGGTTTGTACTGGATGACTGCCTTGTGTTGGGTGTCTGTGTCACAGGGCCATTCTTCTGATCTGCTCCTTCTTCCCGTGTATGCAAGCAAGTTCTAACCTTATCCCACAACCAGTTGATTTCATCGTCTGTGGGTGTCTTGTCTAATCGTATTCCATTCTGAATGACAGGTGCCTTATTAGCAACCACTTTATCTTTATCGCTTACGACCTGTCTGCTATTTTGGCTATTCAGAAAGTGATTATTCTTCACCTGCATGCTACTTTTACCTTTTGCACCGTTTGCAATTCCAGACTTTGGCCTAGGTGGAATGCCAGTAACAACATTCTCTGTCTTACCACCTAACCTTTCTTGCACAGTCCTTGCATCAACACTTGATATCATCCTTGGCTTGCGAGCAGGTGTCGTGTTTTCCCCAGTCGCCTTCATCTCTTCACTCTCATCATCACTGTAGGTCAAGTCTGTCCAGCGGACGCCTTTCTTAGGTGACTTGATTCTGCTCAGTTTGCCAATGTCCAGACTGTCCTTCATGATTGCAGCTGCCAGTCCTTTTGCTTTACGGTCCTTGGTAGGGGTCTCACTCTTGTGCCATTTTAAGATACTCTTCGGTGGTGACACAGCTTCAGGTTCTTCCTCTTCTTCTGCTCTATAGTCCTCGGGTGCCATCGCTTGTTGAGGAGTTTCCTCAAACCTTCTATCCTGAGGAGGATGTGGCATCCCAGGACCGACTCCTCTGTAACCATCATTCGCTCTTACTGCAGTAACTGCTGAAGCATTTGAATGCTGCGCTTCAGCTTCTTGAGTTCTTGTTGCATATGATACTGCAGGTGCAACAGTAACTGCAGTAGCAGTTGTCCTTGCTGAATATGGCCTAGACCTTTGACTTGTGCTAGCTGTTGGGGCACTAACATGTTGATGAATAGGAGGTTTACTGGCATTCGAGTTTGACCAAGCCTGAGCTGTATCACTCTTCTTTTGATTGTTTTCATTACTTACAGTTTTCTTTTCAGTTGCACCATTCTGGGAACTAATTGCTGTACCATTCTTTTTACCATTGGTGACACTGTGAGAAGAAACATTGGCAGTAGACACAATCCCATTAAAGGCAACCCCATTAAATTGCATGCCATCATAGACCGAGTCATTCCTAGTATTTGAAGTAGTCCTGGTAACCTGCTTTGTGTCCTGTTCCTCTGGAGTCTTTATGTCATCGCTGCCTCTCATCAAAACATTATTGTGATACAGACTGAAGTTACTGGGATCTTTCTTAATCTCTGAATGCCGTGTGACACTGTGACCATTGGAAATCTGTGTGCCATTGGCAACTCCATAACTTGGAGCTGCAGTTCCATTACTTGAAGTGGCATACGCCCCATGCTGTTTGGTCCCATAGTTCTGCGTCAAATCTTCCCTTTCCCTTCTGTGTTCCTCCAAACTATCAACACTTGACAGGCTCTCGCTCCGTTGAAGGCCACTTTCACTTCCTCCTTTACTAGCCTCATTCTGAATGGCTTGACTGAACTCTTGCAAAGTCCTCTGTTGTTGCTGAATGAGCTTCTGTTGTTGCTCTGCTATTTCTTGCTCAATCAGACTGGTCCTTGAGTCTGTTCTTCCCTGCTTAGCAACTGACTGCAGGGCAGAGTGTGTTGGTTTTGTATACCCTCTAGACTCACTGCCAGCAGCGATGTTCGCATTATTGTCTACATAAGCTCCACTGTAATTTGATGTCGTGGGGTATGTGGATACTGGGACTGTTCCATTGTGTTGGTAGGTTGAATAGCCTTGTCCATACTTGAGGGACAGTGAAGAAGGAACACCCACCATCTGAAGGACATCATCTAGTGAAGGAGTTCCACTTCCATGGCCTTTAAAAAAACAATAATAATAATAATAATTATAAACAATTTCAAATTTAATACTTGTTGGTAATTAGCCCATGGCACATAAAATCTCTCTTTAATGGGATTATTGAAATTAGTATGTAATAATGGGAAGCATATTCTCCTGAAATCCAATCCAATCCAATCGAATCATATTTTTCAAGAAGAAAAATAAATTATACTGCCATACGGTTTATGTAGAAAATGTATTATAGCTTAATACAAGGACCATGTATTACATATTTAGCAATAAGCAGAAAAAAAGGTTAGGAGCTGGTCATCACAATACATGCATTAAACACATGGCAACATGAGAAATGTTCTTTAAGGGAATATAAGATTATAAACATTTTGGCGGTTCAAACAACATACCTGAATCTACTGCACTTAGATACATAATTATATCACCAGTTCCCAAGATGAGTTTAGCAAAGTAACTTATTCTAACACAGGGGACTAGATTTACATGATTTTCCCAACTTTGAGCCAATATGGAAAGTGATAGCGACATACTTTGAGGCGATTCCATGTGATAACCTCTGGCAATGTGGACACCATCATGCAGGGGAGCACCGGGATAAGCTGGAGCTGAATGAGATGAATCAAAGCAATATTATATGTAGGCTAAGCCGCTATTACTAATAGATAGGAGGGCATTTGCCATCTGCATATTTTTAAAAATGTAAACTTCTGTTGGAAGACAACCTATATATGTATGTATATACAGTTGTATATATATTTTTTTAATTTACATTATTTAAAATTTACACCCTCTCCCTCTTTTGACATTGTATACTCATTGGGAAAAAAAGAAAAGATTACACACCAAGTTACAAAATCCTAACTAAAAGCGTGATTGTAGGTGAGCATATGATAGATACAAATGTCAAAGGGAGGACTGGGAGGGGGAGGGGGTGATTGGAGTTAACCTCATGCACTTTTATATCTGAGGATTAGAAATTAATGTCTGATTAGGTAAATTCTTTCAAGTAATTTTTTTGTGGCAGCATGGAGGCACTGTAAAAACTTTCAGGCAGGGTCAGGAGGCAAGCTTGGAGCTTTTTGCGGTGCGAGTGAATGTACCTGTATGATAAAAGTCCTGATGTCTGCGAGCAGAGCCTTTGTTCTGCCTCTGATATCGATTGGTAGCTTCTCTCTGCTTCTGACGTCTCTCATCAAGCACTTCTTGTCTTCTCTTGGCCTCTCTCTGTGCCTCTAGCTTCTTCTTGGTTTCAAGAGCTCTGGAGAGACACAACATATGATAAAATTCATTATCTAAACACCTGCACTCTCTCCATTATGCTGACTATTAGCACCAGCAGAATACATGTATGCAGCTGATTTGAAATATATGCAATGTAAAGTATTCGTATAAAAAAAATGTATGAAAACGTCGCTTTGAAAATAAAGCACCATACAAAAAATATTGCCATAAACTTAGACATCACTCAAAACAAGACATACAGTAAAATATTTTCATTATGACAGTTCATACTTGTACAGTAGTGCAGAGATGACATGAAAAATGAAGAGAAAAGATAAAGGAAAGGCAAAAGGATAGTAATGGATACCTGTAGGTGAGAAACATACGTGTAGATATATACATGTACATACATAGAGAGCAAGAGAGAGAGAGAGAGAGAGAGGGGGGAGGGAGGTGCACTAAATATTGCTTTTCAATGACAGCCTTCAAATCATGCCACTTACTTGCGTCTCCTATTGGTTTCCACGGAGAGCTTCTTGGCCCGGTCCCTGGCAGCAACCTGTTTGGCATGCTCTGAGCCTACATCTTTCATACGGGTCAACTGCTCTTGTTCCAAGATGTTATATTTATTATTACTGATGATAGCAACCCAGTCAAGGAAAGGCAATTGGCACATACACAAACAGGGTCTATTAAAAATTGAAGGCACAAACAAAGTTCATCAATAATATGATTATCAGTATCTCTCTCTATCTTTCAGGAGAATCTACATGTCATGTGTGCTACAAATGTGATTTGAAATTATCAGTGTTGGATGAAAATTTCAACCATAAGATAATCCAGCAAGAACTTTTCATAGATCTCACAAAAAATTAAAAAGAAAAAGACATACTCTGCATGCATACTTTCTCTTTGCCATGTTGAATCAACGATATACAACATTGGATGAATAGTACGAGGAATCACCCTTATTCCCATCAAAGAATTTTTCTAATTATTATTTCAAATGGTTGATCAGATGCCCAGAGGAGTTGATAAACATTGTAATTCAAAATTGAAATTACTACTTCTGTACATTTCAAAAAAATGTGCTCCAACCCACTGTTTAAGCGTTTTCCTATGGCGACGGAGCTCCCTGGAGTTACCTATCCTAACACTCACTACACCTGGGGCCTGTTCCTAGAAACCGTCATAAGTCTAACTTCTTGACTATCCCTTTGAAACGTGCGTTAATTCTATAACACACATTTCAATGGGATAGAGTTTTTTAGCTGCACATAGAATTCTTGTAGAGCCTTTTTACTTGCACTGTACACTCGGCACTTGACAAGCACAAGGTACGATAATACGCCAACGGCGGACTGTACTATACTGGAAGAAGAAGAAGAAGAAGAAGTTTCTTGTCTATCTACGTAATATAATATAATCTTTTTCTCTCTATACGATCCGATTTTTGAAGAATTTGCAATAGCATTTGATACAAACATGTAAAAGATTTATGACCGAGGATCTGAATATTCATTATGATTAAGAAAATCATACCGACATCAGTATGTTACCAGATGGAAATTAGACCGACACCAGACCAACATTAGACATACAGGCCCGAATTCACAAAGGAGGTTTGTCGACAAACCTAGGTTTATGTGCATCATATGACGCGTTTTGACGCGTTTTGACAAACCTAGGTCTGTAAAAACGTGTCAAAACGCGTCATATGACGTACATAAACCTAGGTTCGTCGACAAATTTAATTCGGGCCACACAGTCCAAAATCAGACCAACAAAAATGTATTATTTAGGCTATAATGAGTCACAGTCGGCATGGAGTCTACAATGGAGTCGGTTAAGCGGTGTGACTGAGGTGTAAGACCCCATTCCCACCAAAGGGAACGACACGAGACTGATACCAGACCGAACAAAAAGATACATGAGACTGAAAGGCCAAGAATCAGTCGGTTTGGGAGTCGGTTTTGTGGTGTGACTGAGATGTAAGACCCCATTTCCACCAATGGAACCGACACGAGACTGATACCAGATCGAACAAAAAGATACATGACATTGAAAGGCCAAGAATCAGTCGGTTTGGGAGTCGGTTTTGCGGTGTGACTGGGGTATAACTTCCAGGTCTACTGTCTATTATCGAGACTAGTTCTTTTGAACCAGAAACCAGTGAATTCCATTTAACGTTTTATAAAGCCAGTTTCATTCTTTCATTCCCTTTATAAAGATGAATAGTAAAGCATTAGAGTGTAAAAATGTAGGGGCGTGTACGAATTCACCGTTGAAATCACTTTGAACTTTATCACAGATAACTACAATAAAATAACTTTAACCCACATACAAACTAATGCGCGGTGTCAACAACATAGGGGCGTCCAAATAGTGGCACTTTTTACGAAAAGAAGTATCTTATAAATAACATTTCAGGGAAACCTTGAACTTCCATGAATTTGGTGTCATATGAATATATATATTACATTATCTACATGTTGAAACCTATCTCAACGGAATGGGAATTAATAATGAACATCGAAAATTTAAGTTAAAACAACTTCAACAAATTAGAATATTATCAACAACAACAAATTATTTTCCATTGGAGAGTTGGAGAGGTCACCTTTTTTGTTTTACTTTCCAGGAATTTATCCATGTACAAGGACAGGATCTCGTGCAATGGAGATGCTTATATTATATTTTTTCAGTGAACAGTTATAGCAACCCAAACTTCACTACATTTTTGCCCATATGTGTATTAAATGCATGTATATCCGTGTATTAATATAATGAGGATGTGTTTGGCGTGTTTAAATCGGATTTTAAAGATCACTTTTCAGTGAAACCTCTTACCAACATGGATTTGGTGATAAAATGATGGATATAAAAAATCAAGTTGATATCAATTTCGTTGAGTTATGTAGCATGTAAGATATAAATTTGGAGGCGAAAAAAAATTGTTTTGGGGATAATTTTTCTCCTAAGTTTGGTCAGTATCTCGGTATATGGGCATCATCAAGTACTGCAGTAAGATCAAAGAATTAGGGGTGTTCATTGCAATAAGGGAGTTTACAGATAGCACATGGTACAAATGACCCCAAATATTCACAGATCTTTTACACATGGAGAAGTTCCACTTTGAGCATATTAGAATAATAACTGCCAAAGTCCTAGATGTGATTCATGAATACCTTTTGTTTGCCCTCTTGAAAAGAATACTTCCACCTGCGTACCATAGAATGTACCGTTGGTGCATAAATGAATAATGTTACATAACTTTCATGAGCGCATATCCAGTATTCATCCCTGTGGGTTTTACCTTTTGGGTACAAATGACCTTTATCTGCCCATGCGCAGATTGTATCTGTAAACTCCCTTATTGATAATCATTTCTTCTTTGCTCTGTGATTTTTCAGGAAATGTGGGCAAGGGCAGTCGCCCCCCCCCCCCCCCCTCATCCCGCCCCTTCCAGCCGCTTGTTTTATAATCTTGCCCACGACTTTCCAATAGCTGCTCTTTATTTTTTGGCGGATCAAGGTCCAGTCGATTTGTGGTCTGATTCATTTATTTATCTTATTAAGTGGGCTGGTCGCACCGAACTTTCAAAACCAATTTTTAGTCCCACTCCGCCCCTAGAAACATAAAATGATGTAGAACATACTGTATAGAGGCCTGTCGAGATGCTGTAGTCCAGTTGTTATCTGGTTATTTGATCTTTCGGTAGAGCTGCAATAGTTTTAGTTGCTTTATGACCTAGTGGATAGCCATATTTTTTCTGTTTGATTTTACATCATTGAAATGGCACCCAAAGACATAATAGATTATTTTCTTTAGTCAACTTGTGATAGGAAGGCGAGATAAAGCATCTGTATAATGTCACACCTTTCTGCTTAGGCGAATTTGAGGTAAACAAAATGGTCACGGTCCCCCTCGTACAGAAAAAAATAGAATAAAATGAAAATAATGAAATTAAAGAAAAAAGAAAAATCTAGGGTAAACACTGGCCTGCGAAACCCCTCCTTTTCAGAAGCAACAGAGGGATTCCTGTGCGAGAAAAATTAAGAAATGAAAATGAGAAATTCATTCCCCACGCCCACCTCTTCAGATCAATACACTCAGCTTTCGTAGTTATGAATCTTCTTCATTGTGATAGTAAAGATCGCAATGATACAAGAGGTTTGGGTCTTCATAACTATTTTCCCTCAACTTTGTTGAAAAATAGCCAGTTTGACTTTTGTTGTCTTTTAAATGACATGCTGAGTTTGCAAGTGACAAAAATGCAAGTCTAACCATCAGTCGGTAGAGCAGTGGTCTCGTAATCCGGTGACCTGGGTTCGAAACCAAGGCGATGCGCCAGTACCCTTTGGTAAGGCATTAATCCTCATTACCAGGTCCCTCGGAGAGGACCTAAAGCCGTCGGTCGTCTGGTTGCTTACTTACAAGCATTTATGCTCTCTTAGCAGTCAGGTAAAATAACCATTTATTCACCACCATTCATTCATTCAAGTACTGGGATTGGGCTTTAAAACATAAATGTTGGCAAAATTAGCTCCTGTAGTGCCGCTTTGATCGATGGCCCTTGCAACCAGACAGATTCATGACTCATGGAATACTTATTACATGTGATGGTAAGACCCTGTTCACCATTTGAATAAAATACTTTATACTTATATTTCACACACTACAAAAAATCAGTGAAATCTGTATCAACTTGAAGGTTTTTTAATTACCCATCATTCGACACACAAGGTGACTTAAACACACAAAACACATCTTCAATACACTGCTACACGTGTATGCAAACAGTTGATACACATATGGGCAACAATTTTTTTTTGATGTAGTGCCACTCCCTCTTTACAAAGGTGTCCACGGGTACCTGGCAATGCTGAGTTAATCGTACTCGTTAGGACGCCGGAAGAGCAGGTGGTACTGTGGGTAAATAAAACCCAATTATTGTATAAATAATATATAGATATAATCTCCCCAATAAGCCCATTGCACAAAAGGCTTCAATTTGACTCGATCTGCTATTGCCTGCTTTTAATCAGAGCTGTTACTAGGGACTTTTAGATTTGCACAACGGAGAACGTGGACTGTACTTTTAAGGCAATGTTACGTCCTTTTAAGGCACTGACAGTGACGTCACATTGCCTTAAAAGGGCAGTCCACGTTCTCCGTCGTG
>JARBES010000121.1:9702215-9713221 GCA_030265145.1 Strongylocentrotus pallidus
TTCTAGGTCTCGGAATGATCAAACTGCAGCCATGAAATACGCTACTGACTACTGGACAGTATACAGCGAAATAATATTGACCTGGCATTGCTGCTTGCGCGTACAATGTAAACAAACAATGATCGGGCATGAAGTTAACAATGATTACGTGCAATACGTGAGACATGCGTAATGCTGATAGACAGGTATTATCTCCTTGCACTCAACAAATAAATACACTTTATTAAACAGATATATTTGTTAAAATAAATAATGAAACAATTTATACGTTAAGATTTATAAACCACATTGTTGGGTAAACATTCTTCTTGGTCAAGTACTTCAGGATTTTGTTGAATCATCTTTTTCTCTCTCTAATGAAATGAAACCGACGCCTGCATGCTAATATGCCATTCATACTGCTGGAGAATTCACTTGCTTGGGCGAACCTCGACCAGAAGTGAAGAATTATTGCGCAATTGCTTGCTAGCTGGGCATGCACTTTGATTTTGGATTCGATTGGCAGGGCAGCAAGCTAGCGCTATAGCTCAATGCAGCTCAGCGATTTTGGCCATCAATTACATTTACGAGAGCTAGATCATCTTGCGCTGGTGGAACACAACCATTGATCTACGGTGGCTGCTTCTATTTCCTTTATTTCGGATATTACAGTCCAAACAAGCATTTTTTAAATGCAATTCATCAGACTGCCAAATGAGTATGAGGCCAAATTATGCAGGAGGCAGCAGTTTTGCCGATCTCGAGCATTGAGGTTGTGGCTATTCAGTGCCGCACATAATTGCAGCAAAATGTAACCAACACAGCTGGGTTCCAAAAAAAGTGAGCGTACACTACAGTACCGGGAACAAGATTATGACGTTCGACCTATTCCCCTGTGCTTTTTCTCCAGAACCCATTCATATACAGTGTTTCATCGAAGTCGCACTGATAGAAAGAAAATTTCTCCTGCTCTTGTGCAGGAGAATTTTATCAGCTAAATTCCCCGGATATTTCTCCTCTACCCCTTTTACAGTGGATGTTTCATCGGATGCGTCCCGATGCATCCAATGGAAATCAGGCCACTTTGAAAGGGGTAAAGGTTCCTAATTTTCTTATCTTGCACAAGAGAGACAGCACTGCGATAACAGAAACAAGACCATCACAATTACCAGTGTTGAAGGTGAGGGTTACTCCACACGCAGACTCCCACCCTAGTGAAAATGTGTAGGCTGCACCCGGGGAAAGGTCACTAAATTCCGTCGTCTTCTCAGTCACGTTACGGCAAGTGGCATTCCCCATCATCTGCTGAATGCAGACATCATACTCGGATGCGTCTGGAAGGTCATACCATCCAAACGCGATGCTGGTCGATGTCACGGTTGTAATGTTGAAGGCACTGCCAAGGGAACCTAGTGTATTTCAGAAATATATTGGAATGTGAAGACAGTAGAAGAAGGTATCTTGAGGAGAACAAAAAGGGCCATGACACGTTCGCTTGGATGATTTAATTCCCATATTGCCCTTCTCCAAGTGTTCCGATCTTCAGCAAGTTTTGCAAGGTCTGCTTACAGGGTTTGTGATAAATTTTTGAATTGATTATCTTTTTTTGTTCCCATCTATGCTTCATGGCTGCATAATAATAATAATAATAGTAATGCAGACATTTACAATGCCCAACATATCCGTCCAGATGGTGCTCATGGCCCTTATAATAGAACAGAACAAAAGATACTTAGGGGAAAACACTTATCATTCTGTAGAGGTGTCATGATCGAGTCGGACTATGGATCAGAAGTCCCGCCGCGGCACTAGTGTCCTTTACCAGAACATTAATCCACATTTGCCACACTTGTCCTGTCCCAGGTGAGTTACATGGGTACCTGGCAGGAATTAATTCTAATGAAATGCTATAACACCGTAATGGCAGCTATGCTAAACCCTAGGTAATCATTTCCAAAGCTCTTTGGGAGCACATAGAGACCTTAAAATGTGATATGCGCTATACAAAAACCCAAAATATAATCATTATTATTAGATGTGTTTTTCTCTGAAAGTGATCTACAGTTTTACAATTTTTCACTGATTTTGGAAGTCTGTTCCCCAACAGGGAGCTGCAGATATAATCACTCCCCCCTTATCGTTAAGTTTGGACTTGTGAAGGTTGATAAGAGAAGAGATGTATTGTGGTTAGGCTAATTAAAGCTAACAGAGTAGTTACTCACTTGGACTGATCTTGACGGGGTTGCTTCTGGTCTGGGTCATTCCTGCACCAGCGAGCGTGGTGATGTTCACCTCAACACCTGGTCCGTCCATCAAACCCATGATCGTTCTCTCCAACTGCAAAGAGTTCCTGTCAAACACATTGATAGGACTGTACGGACCACTGCCGTCGTCGTACATGATCTCGTAACCGAAGAGCTGGCTTTCAGGACGAGACCACTGCAGGGTGACAGAGTCTTCAGTGACCCAAGTAAAGACGGCGCACACCGGCTCAAGAGGTACTGTAAAAGATAATATAATAATAATAAAAACAATAATAATAATAATAATATCGATGATGATGATCTACAGCACTTGTATGGTGCCATTTATCTGTTTCAAACATTCAAAGGCACCCGCTCTTCCAATAGTCATGGACTACACATTTGCTTGAATACAAAATAAAAAAAAATAAAAAAAATTGGTTTTGAGGCCTGACTTCAAATCTTTCTAGCTTGTTGGTGTCGCAAAGAACAGGAGGGAGGGAGTTCCAGAGGCCTACACTAACGATAAAAATACTAATGATAATGATAATAACAACAACTATCATTCTTGTGTCACATGATATTACGTGCTTCCAAAGGACTTTGATATCATTACCCTGGCTTAGCTCCAGCAAGGAATCCTTGTGCAAATGTCATTTGTGTCATAATACCCTGCAACACACATTTATATCTGTTTGTGTGGCGTAATTGGCAGACAGGGAACAACGCCCTGTGTGCATTGATATGGTAAAAGGGTTAATTAAAGGCTGTGTACAATTTTGGTATAAAGCCCTCGAAAAACTATTGTCAAATTTCTTTGATTTTAGATGATAAATAGCAAGATTCTAGCTAAGCTGCTGTGAATTTGTTTCCACCTCAAGTGAAATAGAAAAATAGAAAAATAGAAAAATAAAAAATAAAAATACCATCTAGGAATGTAAATTCTCACAACATTAGCCTGCACTACTGCATGTAACAGCCTATGAGAATTGTGTGTATATATGCTACAGTCAACACACACACTGTCTCTAAGCGAAGTGCTCGGATTGATATGCCAGGAACCTTTGGGAGGAAGGGTCCTAGCGTAAGGGTGTGTATATAGCCATTATCTATCCATTCCTTGTAGATATTTCCACTACGATTCACCTGAAATCATTGATAGAATACCAAATCATCTTGTATATACACATGTATGATTTGATACAAGGAGAATTACATGAGACAGTGATCAAATTAAAACAAAATTGATCCAGTTTCTATTTTGATACCAAACATGCATGCTCATTGTACATGAGCTTCGACTACCGACTTACATGTATACTGTCGAAGAGAGAGAACTTCTCCGACGCACTGCAACCCAATTTTGATGATGTACTCCTCTCCCGGCATCAGTCCTGAGAAGCTGGCCTTGAGGGAACTTCTGATGACTCCTGAGAAAAGCTCAGTGTTGTTGCTTGCCAGGGTGAGGTTGACAATATAGTCGGTGATTCCTGCAATCTCGGTCCACGTGATTGAGATGGATGTCGAGGTCAACTCTTCCACGTCAATTGTCCCAGGTTCCCTTGGGTCTGTGGGTGCATGGATGGATCACATGATATAAATACTGCATGCTCAGGCATTCAACATAACAAAATATATGAACCAACAAATTCAGAATTTCCTAGAAGATTTTATATTTCATTAGGCCGCACACCGAGGTTGAAATATAATGGCGTTGACCCCAAAACTGTACAATCTGCAGCTGGATCCCCTCTGCATGTCATCTGCAAAATATGCTTGCCCAGTTTGGAGCAGATCAGCCCATGTGAAGAAGCTTGATACTACACTCAATAACACATATCGAAAGCTAACAGGCTGCCTGAAACCGACAAAAGTTGAGGAAATGTTTCACCTCGCTGGCATCGGATCTCCTAACCAAGGACGCTCTAACACCCGCCTAAAGGAACGGATGAGGCAGGCGACAGATAACAGACACATGTTATACGGCTACCTAGCTGCCACCCAACAGACGCCATGTACCTCGACACAGCTTCCTCGATTCTGTCCCACCACCTGAGCAGAATTCTCCACCACCAGCCAAGCCCATACTCATCAAAGGACTAAACCTGAAGTGGCCAGAGTGGAAATGCCTAAATCGAATGCTGATGAGAATGGGGCGGTGTGAGGTCAACATGGCAAGATGGGGCTATGCCCATGAAGAAGATACTTTCTGCAACTTTGGAGAGACTCAGTCGATGGACCACATCTTGAAGTGCGGCGGAAAGGGTTGCACAGATGAAGACCTGGCCCTTGTAAATGAGACGGCCATCGCAGCCATTGGGCGATGGAAGAATTTAATTTAATTCCATTTAATTCAATTAAGAAACTGTACATTAATCTTGATCTAAGGAGACACGAACGAACGAACGACGTACCGGTACAGGTACAGAGAGCTAGATACCGACTATTGCTATAGAGAACGGCATTAAACATTGAGGTGATCCTCAAAACCGAGCTGAACACACGTTCTCTACAGGGTAGACATCATGGCGCATGCGCAGATCGTCAGAATGACGCAATGTTGCAATTTACTATGTAGATGTGATAATCAAAGAGTCCTTAATGTATGCTCTCACCACTCTCTTCAAAAGATTCATCTGTAAAGGAAAGGTCAACTGTAAGAAAAAGCCATCATGTTAAATTCTGAATCTGAAAGACGATAGAAGGTTAGATACATAAACTGTACATTAATAAATAAGACCCATCACACCCAAAAACACCATAGAGTCACAGATATGGTTTTTAAGACCATTTCTAAAACAGAAGATATTCTTAGCTTTACAATGACATAAAACTCATCAGAATTGAAGGGGAAAAAGAGATTGAAGAATATCCCAGTCCCTAGAGATGTTAGTTTTATTTAGAGGAAAAGAGGCGTTTAAAATTTGGAATTTATTAAAGCCCTCTCACTCACAAGGCTTTGTACTAGAAGATCAAAAGAAGGATTAGAATTTAATAATAGAATTTTCTGTGAAAAAATTATCAAATTAAGCACATCCTGTAAAATATCAAATCGAAATACCTACTTATATTACTTTAGACTGTATTTTTAAATAATGGTAATGTACATGTACATCAAAATAAACAAACGGACCAAACGTTAAGAAAGGAGATTAATAAAATGAATTCCAGACCACACAAACAAAGATATACAACAAATTGATTTGTTGTCGGTGGTGTTTCTTAATTTGATATTTCATACCTGAAGATGAATGTATACTTTTACATAAAAAATACCACACAAATGAACAAATTACATCTTTATACCACTCTAACCTAAAAGTCAGGCCATCAGTCAGACACAAATTATGAAAACAGAGAACAGGCAAATACTTCAAAAACGGCAAAGGAGAGCCTTCATCGTGCAATGCGAAGCAGTGTGTATAAAAGGCATTGGGGAAGTCTGGCAAAGTCACCCTGTTGTTAATAAAATATTTGTTTAAAGAAAAATAGTGTGGCTCAATTAACTTCAAAATCCTTGAATGGTTAGTCGGACTGTAGATAACGAGGTTTGGAGTTTGAGTCCCATTCCGATAATAGTGTAATAGTGGGAAAGCAAGATCTACATGAACATTTGCCACTCTCCAACCAGGTGAAGTATAAAATTAGTACCTGGTAGGATTTAATTTACTCCTTGAATGTTTAAGGCCCCTTAAGTCAACTGGGAGAAATCTACGGTAATGATAGTACTTTGTTTTTGTAGGTGCCTAGAGTGTCCTCTTGGATGGATACCCGCACAATATACAAATGCAGCTATTGTTATCATTATCAAAATAACATTTAAATGGCAACCATTTGAAATAATTGTATCCACAACATTGTTTCTCAAAAATAAATACAAGTTTCAAAAAGAGGTTCACTTTACAAGGTTTCCCCCTTGCTTTTTAACATGATGCCTTGTATTGAACGACGAGGGCTCTTCCTTCCCTGCACACTATTCACTGTTTTTGAAGAGTTTACCTATTCTTGGTTTTCCAAAGTTGTGTCTGCCTAACCACGCCATTTGTTGGTAGTTTGAACGTGGCGCTGGGTCACACACTCACCTATGATGAAATTCAGTGTTGAAGGCTCACTATACCAGTAATTTGAAGAGATGTTGGTGAAGGTGTAGATTGAGGCTAGGAACTCTTTATTTGAGTCGACCTGTATGGTAATCTCCTTCTCATCAAGAGGTATACTGTAACCGTCTAATGGTGGTCCGATAGCCAGAGCATATGCTTGAAAGTCTGAGGATGGGCCACTCCAAACAAAAGTGACGTTGTTGTCAATAATTTCCTTCACTTCAAAGAACAAGACTGGTTCTGGTCCTGCAGGTAAAGAATTTGAAATTTACTGTATAGAAATGAAAATGCTTTGTTTTAGAGTCCCACAATGAGTGACTTCAAGTTGAGTGTTAGTGTTAGTGTTTAGAGCAGTCAAGAGCTCTTAAATCAAGCTAAAAATTTGGTGATGAAATTAAGAGCCCGATACCGATATCAATATCGATAGCTTAATACCACACACAGACTTGATTTCATGACAATGATTTAAAAATAGTACATAAAAACAGTTAAAAAATTAAAAATGTTAGTGTTTATTAAACACTAACACCAGCCCTAAACACCCAACTTGAAATCACTCAATTATGCATAAACGCAGACAAGGGTGCTGTGAAAACTTGGGCATGCTAGCTATCACAATGCTGTCACAATGACAATCATAACACAATATAAAGCACAATTTGTGCTCAAGCCCATTTTCACTTGGAGGTGATTTTTTAGCTGCTTTCCAAGAAACTGTACTGCATTCCTATGCCAATAAATCAATAGAGTTGTTAGAACAATATGCTGCTATAATAATCACACTGAAGATTACTTTTCCTAGTTCTGGTACAGTAATATTCCAATAAATTAATAATATCTAATAATACTTAACCCTATGTTAACGGGGGGGGGGGTGAATTTGACCCCTCCCCCCTGTAGTTATTTAGCGACTACTCCGGAACCACAGCAGATATAAAGTTTTCCTTTCATGCTTTTTTCTTTCGAGTCTTACGCATCTTTTAAAACAATGTTTTTGAAAATCAGACCTAAAGTTACAAAGTCATGTGACCTTTTGTCTTTGCATGTCAGACCAAAAATCACTCAATTTTGTGGTTTGTGTCGAAACATATGGCAAAAGCATTTTTCCTAAAATGTAATTTCACAATTTACTCACGAGTAGAAATTGCGCCGGTATCCACATTATCTAATTCAGTCATCCCCGTCTTCCTGACCAAAAGATTAGGGGAATACTCGGTACCAGGCTTTAAACCAGTTAGTACATATGTAGTCTGAAGAGTGAAGAATAACCTGTCGTTGAGTTGAATGGCATATGTGTCTGTGTCAGGAATCACTGCCCAGACAAGTCCAATAGAATCAGTTGTCACCTCTTCATGATAAAGTCGGTCCTTTATAAGAGGACCTGTAGGAATATTGATGAGATGATTGAGAACTGATCAATATTCATATAATGTTAAATGGCCTTGGGGAAGATAAAAAGGTATATCACATTAGCTGGCAAGCATATTTTACGAGTCCACGAGATGAATGAAATATTTTCATAACCAGTGCAATATAATGCTGAAGCCTTGAGGAAGATAAAAAGGAAAACTGTCAGTTTCAGTGAAACAGTACGTCAATCATTCTCACTACAGGAGGGCTCAATTATAGATGCAGTTATGCTGCAAGCAAAAGACCTTCGGTTTTTCTCACATACCGGTGTTTTCTCAGAAATCGCTAGGCAACTACCCATGAACAAGCCCCAAAACCCACCTGTGATATGAATTCATATAAAACGGCAGCAGAAATTCCACCACAGAGCAGCGGGCGCACTACTCATCAAAAAAAAGAGAGAACAAACACTAATAGTTTTTATGGGTTTTTCCTTTAATGTAAATGGCAGTAAAAAAAGCAATGGTTTTTAACAATATTTCCTGTATAAATGGGCCTTATGTTAACCCAAATCAGGTGGGAGGGGGGGGGGGGTCAATATAGTTGAATCATACTTAGAAGTGAAAAGTAAACGCAAAGCGTAGCATCCCCTAGCAGGCTACAAATGGCTATATACAATGTACGTCAGAACAAGTTTAACTTGTTCTGACGTACATTATACCTCAGTTAGGCTACACTAGTACACTACTAGACAAGAAAGTTAACCACATTTTTGCATATTTAATGAGCTATGACCTATCACCTTTGACCCACATACTCCAAAATCGAACTAATTAGGCTGTATTTTGATACTATGTACCTAATTCATTTCAAATTTCATTAAAATCCATCAAACATTACTAAAGTTAGCGAACGGAAACCAGATTTGTTACGGAAGGACGGACAGACGGATGGACAGACGGAAGAACAGACGGCAGCGTTTCTATATCCCCTCCGAATTCCGTCGCTGAGGGGATAATAAAACAACAGAAACCATAAAATACCTAAGTTAAAAAAACAAAGAAATACCGAAGAACATAAGAAATTATCAAAACAATAGATAAGATAATGAAAAACCTGGCTCTTCCCAATATTGTTTGTTGTATTATTATTCAATATGGATTTATGTAGTGAAGACGAATAAATATGAAGACTATGTGATTTATGGGTAAAATGTGAATTTTATGACCTTATTTGCATAAATTACCATAAATATAAAAATGAGTGAATTTGTCAAAAAATAGAAATTACCATAGTATTTTACACACTTCACGAGACATGCATGCAAAATTTCGCGGCGATCAGCCTTAAATCTTGGGGTGAGGGCAATAATGCCCCCCCCCCCTCCGGTGTTAGAAAGACATGACAAAAACTCATCGTTTAAAATTGAAACCCCCATTTGACTTCCACTACTCCTCGAGCTAAGCCTAAACACTAACGCTATACAATGTAATCCCCCCGCCGAGACCTTGACTGGGTGATAAAGAGGGAGAGAGAGATAAGTATGATAGAGGGAGAGATCGAGGAAGGGAGAAAGAGTGCTAATTTTCAGTTACAATTGTTGTTATATCGCCAATTCTGGGTCATTTTGCTCTTCGGTCTTCATCTAAATTATGAGTGACTTTTCGACATGGAAATATCTTAAAACGAGTAAAATATACATTTCCTACTTCTCATTTCCTTTCAGGCAGAGCCCCAGTAAGAGAGTTTGTTTATATTATTACGTAAGATGAAGCGTACGGCTGCAATCCAATATCATAATCTCTCACACAGAGCTGTAAGGCCCTGTCTAAGTTTTAACACGAGATGTGAAAGTGGGGTTGTGACCCCACCTGATTTGCATTGGTTCCTATGTTATAGTGATGGCTCTGTCCCAAGTTTTAACGAGATAAACCTGATTTACATTGGTTTCTGTGTTAGAGTGGTGGGGTATATTTTTAACGAGAGCTTTTCGTAATGGACCTCAAATACCGCGGCCTCATTAGCGTTTAGCAGCTTACATTCCAGAAGGTCCTGATGAGAACAGGGATTAAGAGACAGTGGCCAGTTCAGACTTTGTTTTCAGACCTTGTAACAAGTTCTGCTTGACACACTTTAAATAATATCTTCATTTTTCCAAACAAACAGATGAAAAGTAGAAAGAGAAATTTTTCTTGATTTAGTTCATCTTCGCAAATACTATAGAGTAATAATGTATGACAATCACCACAGAGGCACGTAAAAGAAAGATGATAAAGTATGTGTGTCTAGATTCACAAACTAAGCAGGCGGCTTAAAGTAGGGTCAGATGCAGTTTCAAGATCTCTGTTTAAAAGACAAAGTGGGGTAAAATGTAGTCCAGCCTCTGTTAAAAGTAGACCTAGCCATTCCTCTCAATCTGTTCGTGTGGACGGAAATTTGGGGATTGCGCGATCAGTGGAGATACTGCGCTGTGTGTGCGATCATCGCGTGTGATAGAAGAATACAAACAAAGAACGGACTGATCTGGACTAGGTAAAATGCAGTCTCTAGATCGGAGCATTTCTTTTTCAGAAAATTGGTTTTCCTGCATCAATTTTGTTTGTTCAATGTTCTTTTTTCAGGTCTTTGTATAAACAAGACTGAGAAGATGAAAGCAGAAAATATAAAAAATATGATAGTATAGTAATAATGACTGCTATGAGAGACATAGTTGTTTTTATACGCTCAAGGGGAGATTACATCGTGCTACGATGTAACCTCCCCAAGAGCCTAAAATAAATCTACTATGCCTCAAATGTTAAAGCAGTCATTATAACTTTTATATACCGAAAAGGGTCATAGAATACATGTGCGACTTACCAATCATGGTAATCAAGTTTGTTCGTCTGCGCTGTGTTTGTAGCAACCAAATTAATCGCACACAAAAATGTAGTCGTGCTCCGCACATACTAAGTTAATTGACACGTAAACCAAAGGGGATCGCAGTACTCAAGACTATTGACTGGTAGGCGGGGCATGGCTAAAATCACGACTACAATTTCGACCAATAAGATGGCTAGATTTCTTAAGTGAGGTATATAATTCAATATATTTTCATTTATCAAAAAAACAGTCAAGGTGCTCTGCTGGTGGTATTTCATGACCTCAGCTTATTGACACCCCCCTCCCCCCACCCCCCTCAAAAAAAATTGTCACCTCCTTAACTCATATCCTGCCATGAGACTGCTAGCACGCTATTGTTATAGTGCCCTGTGCACGCGAGCGCGCTATCGATTGATTGCTACG
The DNA here is from genome assembly GCA_030265145.1 of Strongylocentrotus pallidus. Lineage (NCBI taxonomy): Eukaryota > Metazoa > Echinodermata > Echinoidea > Camarodonta > Strongylocentrotidae > Strongylocentrotus > Strongylocentrotus pallidus. The sequence continues at coordinate 9,713,173 of JARBES010000121.1, forward strand.
TTCATGCTAGCGAGCTACCGGTTGTCTGCTTTGTGCACGCTAGCACGCA
>JARBES010000121.1:10328463-10339425 GCA_030265145.1 Strongylocentrotus pallidus
ACCACAGCAATTGTTGAGGGTAGAATGAGGAACTGTATATTTTGTCCTCTTTATTTGTCCGTCATGTTCATAGTGATATAACCAATTGATTAGTGTCATGTAATAGCTTCTAAACAAAAAGTTAGCAATGTATTCTGACAAGATTTGACTGTAATTATTCACATTTGGTGTTCTATTTTCAGTGACTTCAATGCTGTGATTGACAACCTAGCAGTTCAAGTAACCAAAGAAGTGAATGAGTGCTTGAAAACTCATGGATTTCCCGAGTTTGATGAGCTGAGGATGGAAGCATTTAAGAGTCAGATTAGATCGCTAGCTCTCAAAGATAACCACATACACAGTATTCTAGGTGAGTATTGAAGTTGTGAAAGAATGCTTGAAAACTCATGGATTTCTTGAGTTTGATAAGCTGAGGATGGAAGCATTTAAAAGTCAGATTAGATCACTAGCTGTCAAAAATAACCACATATACAGTATTCTAGGTGAGTATTGAAGTTGTGAAAGAATGGTTGTAAACTCATGGATTTCCCCGAGTTTGATGAACCGAGTGGAAGCATTTATGATTGCGTTATCTCAAGAACCAATTGATGGATTACCGCCAAACTTGGGTCATGTATGTATCTTCCAGAGCCAATGAACTGATTAGAGTTTGAGGTCAAAGGTCACAGGGCTCATTATGTGTGCAAAAATAGCTTGTGATTACACTATCATTAGAACCGATGATCGGATTGCCATCAAACTCAAGACCTGTATGTATCATGCAGAGCCAATGAAGTGACTAGATTTTAGGGTCATGAGGTCAAAGATCAAAGGGTCAAACATGTTTATGAAAAATACCTTGTAATCATGATATTCACAGAAATTTTTAATGGATTACAATCAAACTTGAATTTTAAAAATTGTTTCTGCTTTGGTTTGTTAAATTGCTCCATGGGGGAGGCATCAATTTTTTATTTATTTTTGCCTTGAAAGTTATCTCGACATATTCTATCCTATACAGTAGGCTTGCGTGTGCACCATGTGAGAGAGAGAGAGAGAGAGAGGATTGAGGAGTCCTGAAAAGGACTCTCTGTAATCTTTCTTGAGGGTGGGTGTGTAGTCCTGAAAAGGACTGTTTGTGTAGTCTTGAAAAAGACTGTTGGTTATCTTTCTTAGCTTATATTTCTAAGGAGAACTATAGCGCTTGGAGAAGATGAGTACCGGGAGTATGGCTCGACGTTTCGAACAGGTTGACTATCCGTCGTTAATTGCAATAGATTAATTGAAATGTTTAACTTTTCCATGTTTCCCCTTCAAACAATTAAATGCTCTGATCTGTGCTATAGAAGAGCTGTCAAGTTAACGCAATCATCGGATATACTAACATACCAATAACATTTATGAAAAACGCTTATTGGACTGTGCCTGATTTGTGCTCAGCCTGAGGATTATTTCTTCCTCTTTATCAGTTGTAATTTCTCGCTTGATTCTTAGGATGTTATCGTGTAAAATTGATGCATTTTGTAATGAAATACTAATGTCCTTTGGCAAGACATTGATCTACATTTGCCACACTCCACCCAGGTGAAGTAAGTGGGGACCTGTAGGAAGTAATTCCTTGAATACTGTGAGCACCAACATCGATAGCCAAGCAGAGCCGGGGTAATATTGGAGCGCTTTGAGCACCCTGCAGGGTGGATATGTGCGCTATACAAATATCCAATATTATTATTATTATTTCTCATCAACAGATCTGAGACTCAGGGGATTCCTTGTATCCGCCATTGCAGCGCCCTCTAAGTTCGACCCTTCCGCCAACATTCCACCTGGCTTGACCACCATGCAGAGTCAGGTGGTAGAAACGGCCAAAGCCTTCGTCCGACTGGTCGTCCACAATCGAGCCGTCTTTGGACCCTTCTACGCTGAAATACTTACAAAGATGCTCAAGCCTCCGGTCACAGAGTAAGAGGACATAAGAGGAAACGGAAACTTGGAATGAGGAACATATGATGAAAGAAAAAGAAAAGGAAAGCTAAACAAGCTTGCCCTTATATAAATAGAGTATAAATAGAACAGCATATGACGTGAGAAGGTAGATTCTTGGACCATTTTGTTGTTGAATAATGTCTTGGGTCATGCAGTCTGAGTAGGGAACATGAAGAAGGAAAGATTGGAGGGAGGGTGAAAGAGAGGAAGACTGATGGTTGAGGAAGATTTGTAAAAGGGTAAAGAGGACAGCATTAGAATACTTCAGGCCCTTCTGTGCTGGAATAAATTCTGAAATGTTATGGTCTTGAAGTGATGGATCTTCTTCTTATCGAGTCATTACGCCGTCCAGTGCTCTATGCAGGCTCTGGCTTGGCAGTTCACGGCTTCCAGGTTGTCTTGGGTGCATGGCTCTGGCAGGAGTGGGCAGACTAGCAGGTGTTCCATTGTCTGTTCCTGGCCGCATTCACATGTTGTTTGTTCGTCTCCGAAACCACACCTCTGCATTATTTCCCAAATCAGAAATAGCGGGCTATTTGGCAATCTCGAGATGATGAAGGCAGGCCTACTGAGTGGGCGGAGTGGAGTGGAGTGGATTGGTTTCTTGTTTGTGATGGATGAAAGTACAGGAGAGGAGAAATGGGGGAGGAAGCAGTAAAGGGTAATATTAGGTGAGGAAGAGAAATAGAGAAAGGAGTAACATTTTTATTCACAAAACAGTAGATATGCTTTGAAATTTCTTGAAATAGAAGATGATGAAATGGTTTTTGTTTTGTGAGATCAATGCTAACATGTTGATAATCAAACATTGAATGTTTCCAAAGCATCCTGATGTTGAATATTGATATGTTTATGTAAATTAAATGCAAATTCAATACAAGAGTGCACATTTAAAGGAATAGTTGAGTTCTGTTGCAGAGGGCGCTACACAAAATAATTTTTTTGTGAGATAATGAATAACTGAGTGTCAAATTTGAAGGACCATAAAATTTAAATGACAAAATCATCTTCGTTTGATCAAAATCGGTTCAGGGATGGCTGAAATATCCATAAATATAACGATTTTGTAATATTTGTGTACCACCACAAATATTCCAAAATTTGAAAAAGCTGTTGGAAAAAACGAAATAGCGCCTTTTTCATGATATTTCAGCCAGTGTCGATGTTGGCTTTTTCGTGTTGGTTATATTAAGCCCAACCAGCCGGCCCATGTATTGTTATTATTAATTAATTAATTAACAGTCACCGTTTTTTTTTTTATAAATGGAGTTGAATTGATATGATCATATTGGCTAAATTTCACACATTTGGGGTCTAAAATTGCCTTCATAGCAATTTTAGGTCTTCAAAGGGCACTATAGAAATGTCATAGATAAAATAAGAGCAATAACCATGCACTTTGAAGGCAATTGCGGTCTGAAAACAGAACTCATCTATCCCTTTAATTGAGAGACATTTAAAGAGAGACAATATTATAGAAGTATGATGATGAAGGAAAGTTTAATAGTGATGCATGCTGAAACATAATGAAGGGAAACACAAACAAAGAAAATAAAGGGGATCTAACATTGATAACAAGAGAAAATGGCATAATACAGTGTAAGTCAAAAAAAAGTTTACACCTAGAAAATTGCTCATTATTTTAAAAATCATCTATGAACAGTAAATTATGATACATCTTATTAAAGAGTGTTTTATCCTGAATCATTTTTGTGTGGTATGTGTTCACACTTGGATACACAGGAGGCATTGTTTGCGAGAGTGCAAAAATTGATTTGCGCCAAAGTTGCTTGTGTGATGTTTGAATTAAACAATTAGGATTTGGGTATTAATTCGGTCTTTGCAGATCGAAATAACATCCCTTACAAAATTAATCATGCCACAAATATCAAATATTGAATATCAAATATCAACAAACATGTGTGCGTGTGTGTAACTTTGCTTCTGCAAAAAGCAAATGCAATGCATTTCATTTGGTACATTCAATTCATTCTCTCACTCCGCTAATCCCAACATAATACATGCTGTAGGCATCACTTTGGCGCAAGTCAATTTTTGCACTCTCGCAAACAAATGCCTCATGTTCATCCGAGCGTGAACACATACCACACAAAAATGGTTCCGAAAGATTTGGGATAAAACACTCTATCATCAGATGTATAATAATTTACTATTCATAGTTTTCTAGGTGTAGACTTTTTTTTTACTCACACGGTAGAGATGTGATATCAATACTCTTACATTACATACCGGTATGTAAAAATTATTCCACATGTGTGTGTTGACATGCATGAACGTAAAAGATAAACTTGAGTTCTGGTAAAAAAATTAAATGAATTCTCACAGAATCAAATGAAACTTACACTGAATGTTCAAGAGTACAAATAAATGTCATTTGCCAAACAATTTTGGTAGAAAATGCATACTGGCTGAGTAATGAGCATAGAAAGATAATAAAATCAAGGTTAGTAGCCCCGACACCATTTGTGTAGTCCCATATACATCTTTCTGTGTATAGTGCTTGTACTTTACCAAGACTGGGTCAAATTTATTATGACTTTGATGACTCCAGAACCTTGCAGTACACACCAATACTGACTTGCTACATGATCAACTTTTTTTGATCCATTCCACACCTTTTCTTTCAAAAGGTAATCGCATTACCAGAACTGAACTTTATCTTTAACTTGTACATAATGCATATAGAGGGTTTGCAGTGCATTGCTATAGAAAGGTGAAAAAATTTGTGCCAAATATATTGCCATTGCCATCTCAAAACATAAGTGATACAGTTAACAACTATATTATTCATGCCTTACCAAGTTCTGTAACGTTTTAGGTACGTGATAAATTGATTTCTCTCGATTTATGTTTCTTGAGAATGTGATATATCAAAGCTTACGAATAAAAGTATTCAACAAAGGCCCTACCAATTCAACCAGTCCAGCTTTCATTCTTGAGTTACTAAAAGCACCCCAAAAACATGAAATTTACAAAAAGTATAAATAATTAAGTTGTTAACTATAAAGATATGGAATGGATTATCTTGTGAGGAATATTTATCAGACCAATTGCAAGTACCTCAAGTATTAAAATCTATTGATTTGCTACCCAAACTAAATTCTAGATTTGTGTGAATCACTTGCACACAAAATAATATTCACTGCCTCGACAATACCTGTGTTATTAAATTAAAATTTAGTTTGGGGGAGATTTTGTTGATTGACATAACTGTCATAGTGAATCGTTTTTTCTCTTTTTTAACAGTTGAAGTTATTTTGTCATTCTATACGAATAATGATGTCCCTTATTATGATTGTGAGAATATAGAAGTCTGTTACATAATTTCAGCTTTCAAAAGAAATGTTCCATATCTTTCCACCATTTAAAGTTTTATGAAAGAGTAGACATTGACTTTTTTTTTTAGGGATAACGATTTACTTAATTCTGATTTTGAGAATATAGAAGTCTGTTACATAATCTCAGCTTACAAAAGAAATGTTCCATGTATATTTTCACCATTTAAAGATTTATAAAAGAGAAGACATTTACTGATATTTTAATGATTAAAGATAGAAGGTTATAAACAAAAAAAGGTTTGAAATTCAAAGCCAGGAAAGGAAAGAGGAGGGATAATTTAGAGAAAGTTTTTTTTTTGCAAATTTCTTAATTCTAATTTATGCAAGTCATTTTTTCCACCATGAATGAATTGCTTATTTCTGCCATGAAATATATATTTCGACAATGGATTAAAAAGAAAATAGTTGTATTTTATTCATTTATTTATTTCCTATTCTAATTTATGCAAGTAATTTTCTTTTCCAACTTATGAATGAATTGCATATTTTTGCCATGAAATATATATTTCAACATTGGATTAAGAAGAAAATAGTTATATTTTTTTTCTATATATTTATTGTTTGGAGAATTTGAAGGAGGGCATTACATTTATTTTGGCAAATTGCAAACTTCCTAATTCTAATTTTGCAAGTAATTTTCTTTTCCAACTATGAATGAATTGCATATTTTTGCCATGAAATATTTATGGCAGCAATTGACTTTAAACAAAAGGACTTATATTTGTTTTCAATATTTATTGTTTGGAGAATTTGAAGGAGAGAACATAACACAATACATTACTTTGGGTGAATTGCACATTTTCATAATTCTAATTTATGCAATGTGTTTTTTATTTTATCCGTGAATGAATTGCATAAGTTTGCCATAAAATATTTATTGCAGCAATTGATTTTTTTTTAAGTTATTTTTCTTTTCAATATATTTATTGTTTAGAGAAGTTGAAGGAGAGCTAAAGACAGTACATTTATTTTGTTGAATTAAAATGTAATGTCTAAGTAAGTTTTCATAGTATATAAATTATGTGATGCATTAGGATTTTTATAAATGATATTAATAATTTTGGAATGTTATGAACTATTAAATTTAGCAGAATACTTTTATGAGAAGATTTGTGAATCATTGTTTTTAGTCTTAACATTTTTATTAATGTCAATTTTACTTTAGGCTTCATATTGTAATGGAGGCATTATTTTCAGAATTAATTGTTCTGGGTGACTCTTTATAATTAAAGTGCATTTCATATTTTTGTTTGAGAATAATGACTTTCATGCCTGTTCCAAGATTTCTACTGACATAGCATCAATCAGCTACTGTTAAATTTCCCCTATTTCTCTTGTATTTTAATGAAATATGTGTACATGTACCGGTACAACAGAGAAAATTTTCTTTCTTATCTAATAATCATAATAATTAGATCAATATTATATAGCACAGCTACTATACAAATGTACTCTACTGCGCTGTGATGAAAACAAAACAGCGCTACTTTACAGACAAAGAATTTAAACAACTATTCAAAAGCTCCTGAAAAAAAATGTGTCTTCAACAAAACTCTCCAAAAGAAAAAATATATATGTATATTGGAAATATGTTATCAGGATGTTTTCATATGTTATAAATTATAAGAAGTATGAACTTGTGATAGGCGAGGTTTTGAATATTTCTCTCAATGATATCTGTGTTTTGGTGTGAATATGCATGTACATGTAGCTGTCCGAGAAACCGGCTAGAAATACCATTTTTGCTCATACTTTTGTAGAGTTGAGGTGCATGTATTAAAGTGTGATTTGTATTTATTTAGTGTGTGATGTCGAGTCTCTTTTTATTTCAAACTACTGTCACATTAACATTCTCCATTATGCACATTCTGATACCCCTGCCATTTTTAGTTTTTAACATAGTATTGGCTGTATCACTTAGACTGATGATCTCATTATTTTTGGCATACATGCACAAGTCAGTGCCACTTGATACCTTCAATAGTTAAGGATAGTGAGATGTATACATACAGTGTATTTCTTCATAGAAATGCATTTAATAGTCATTTTTTGTTTTGATATACAAACTGGAAAATGATTTTAAATTGTGTTTTTGTATAAATCGGGAGCGCCAGGAGTGTCGGGTCTGAAAAAAATGAGAGCTATACAAGAACCCACTATTATTATTATTATTATTATTATTATGCAAGTATTTTGTAGTCTATAGCAAAATGACCTCGATAACAAACAAAGAATAAGTGAGAGTGATGATTTGTATGAACCACATCTTTGACATTAATTTCCCTTTTAAAATTTGTTGAGATATAATGATTTCAACATAGAATAAAGCCTAACATAGCCCCCCCACCCTAGCACACATGTACACCGTGATGAAGGCCCATGAAAACAAAACAAAATCGGTTTGAAATTTGCAAAGGGTTCACAGCATGTAAGCTAGGCTGCCAATTCAGAGGCAGATGGGACACAGTGCCCCCCCCCCACACTTTTTCAAGTACCGCTAAAGTGCCCCTTTTTTTTATCTTTGACGAGTGCCATTTCTCACCTGATGAGTGCCCCCTTTTCTTTTTTAATAAGAGCCACTTCCCTTTCTTATAAATGCCCCTTATGACACCTCTGATAGATGACTCTATTAAAATTGTATAGGTGCCCCTTTTCCTTTGTAAAAAGTGCCCTTTCTGTTCTCACAATTGCCCCTATTCATCTAGGATGAGTGACCCATTTCAGGTACAAGAAGTGCCCCTTATCACCTTTTATAATTGCCTCATCAAATCTTAGAGGTGTCCCTTATATTTTAACAAGTGTCTATTTTCCTCTGTATGCCCCCCTTTTCATTCTAAGGGCATGTATTAGAAATTCTTATAAGTGCCATTTTATTCAAATTTGACAGGTACCCCCTTTAATTCTGTAATTAGTGCCCCTTTTCATCTCCAAAAAGTGCCCCATTTATTTTCACACGTACCCCTTATCCTTTCTAATTAGTGCCATTTTCCTTCTGAAAATTGCTCCTTTTCCTTTGTAATAAGTGCCATTGTCTGTTCTCATAAGTCCCTTTCTTCATCTTCGGTGAGTGCCGCTTACTAGATGCAAGAAGTGCCTTATTTTCACCTCTGATAATTCTCCATTTTACTTTGACTGCTCTTTTTTTTTCTTCATTCTAATAAGTATCCTTTTCCTAACTCTTGATATGTACGTGCCCTCTTTTCCTTTCACCATAAAATGTGCTCCTAATTTAAAGAGACTAAGAGCAACTATTTCTTTAATTTCACTCAAAGCTCTCTCGTTCGCTCGCATCTAAAGTTGATTTAATTTTGTTTCTTATTAAAGATCTTTTCAGTCTTTCATGGTTTGATTCTGCTTAAAACCTCATCAGCCTGAGGATTGTTTTTCGCAGTGCGACCTCACAAATCTTGAAAAATGTTCTTTCTCTCTCTTTTCTTTATCCATAATTCCTATTCAGTAGGTAGGCTTAATCACAAACTTTAAGGAGGCTTTTTACTTGAATCCGAACACTGTATAATGATAAGAAGAATGCATCATCATACTCTTCTTCCTTTAATTACCTATCACAATGCCGCTTACAGTCTAAATTTTCATGGGGGGGGTCAAATACATAAATCTCGGTTAAATGCTCCAAAGTCTGAGATTTTCGGGGATCAATATCCCTGCATTTCGGGACAACAACATGGTGGTACCATGCACATTTTGTATTTCTTTTTTCATGAAACTTAAAGCCGGATAAACGTAGATTAGGGATTAAGATAACATAATGTAAATCGAGCTAACCAATCGATAGTCGAGCTCCGTTACTTTGTCATTGACCAATGTTCGATGGATAATGGACTCGCCCCCTCTATAGTCTGTCTACAGATCACGATAGCAGGATATTGTTGTTTGAAAGCTGTACCGAGGAAATTACCTGTGTTGGAAATTATTCTTTGTCGGCCATTCGCCTTCCTACCTCAGTATATCTCTGTCACGAATCTTTCTCGACTTTCTTTTCCTTCTTCTTCTTCTTCCTCCTCTTCTTCTCCTTCTTCTCCTTCTTCTTCTCCTCCTTCTACTCCTTCTTCTCCTCCTTCTTCTTTTTCTTCTTCTTCTTCTTCTTCTTCTTCTTCTTCTTCTTCTTCTTCCTTCTTCTTCTCCTTCTTCTTCCTCTCCTTCTTCTTCTTCTTCTTCTCCTTCTCCTCGATTCTTCTCCTTCTAGTCTACTACTTCTTCTTCTCCTCCTTCTCCTCCTACTTCTTCGTCTTCTTCCGTTTCTTAGGCTCCCACCCCCTTTCCTCCGCCTCCTCATCTTTAATTCTTCTTCTTCTTCATCATCCTTCTCTTCTAATTCCATTTCTTCTTCTTCTTCTTCTTCTTCTTCTTCTTCTTCTTTTTCTTCTTCTTCTTCTTTTTCTTCTTCTTCTTCTTTTCCCTGTTGCCGTTTTCTTCTTTAGGCCGCTCTCTCACTATCTAAATAAATTGTATTGTCTTTCCCAGTTTTACTTTCCATTTCTGACGCCGTCACCAATCGAGGCCGATTCAAATATTTCCCATCTTCCATTTCGTTAACAATCTTGTAATGCAAATCATTTTTTTATTTATTTATTTTTGATATTTTTATACAGGGTGGCACATATCACCCATTTGGTGGTCTTCCATTCTGAGGCCCTGTTTGGTAAGAATAAAACAAATAACAGCAGCAAAAACAAAATAGATAAATACACAAGCATATAAACAGGTAAATATCAATTGGTATCCCCATGAAATAACTGATCATTCAAGAATTATCCTTGATCATTTGCAAGAAATATGTTAATGGAATTTTCAATTTAAATATAAATACTTTATTTTCATTATAATGAAAATAAAATAAATAATAGATGATAACCACGTATGAGAACACTTTTGGATCAATTCAACATGACCTGCACCTCACCTTTCGTGTTCACTTGTACTCTTTGTCTTAATTGTATTTGTAACAACATTATTTTTTCATCTTACCATCATTATATTCGTCAGCTTGATTTACCCCCCGGCCCCCAGTTATTTTCGTTATCAATAAAGTATATTTCTTTCTACCTTCTTATATCTGCTTATTTTTTTCATTTGAAGAAATAATATTTGGCCTTGATTGTTTGGATGAAATCGTCAGGCCTCCTTCTGAAGATTTGGCTTGAAAAATATATTGATGAGTAACAACAATGAAATATAAACCTATATTATGGTGAGTAAGAAGTTTTGTCACTCTGAAATACGTGTTGTTAAAATCTTGGCATCAAGCTATTCGTGAATAAGACTTAGAAGTCGCATTGTTTACAACACACACGTGCTTTCTCATCACTTCCACGCTGGCACGCCCACTACCTAAATGCATATTCATAATAAAATAAATATTGATGAGACCGTTACTCCAATGCAATGATCTGATTGGACACGGCTGCAATCCTGAACCAGACGTGGCGTTCAGAGAGCGTACCTCATTTCGTATGCATTTTACCTCCGCCCACGACATGAAAAACGAGTTTGCTCTTTCCCTCGTTTTCATAAAATACTTTTCATTATTGTTATTAGATACGAACGAAGAACTCATGATTATACATTTTATTGGATATTTCTCCCTATAACTTCACGATAAGCGAGAAAGACATATTTT
>JARBES010000121.1:10730507-10740563 GCA_030265145.1 Strongylocentrotus pallidus
GTCATATATCACCCTCACCTTCGGTTCGGGCGATATATGTCGTATTGCCCAGAAGGCAGTCAATATTACTTAAATATTATGCGCAGATTTATGCACAAAAATGTAAAGTCAATAGGGATGTGATATTATAAAATATACATTAATATTTGACATCATGTCAAGACATATGCATACAAATATAACAAACTCAAGACCAACGTTTGAAATTTTGGACATTCAACATTTGCAGACTTGTACACAAAATCTACACCCAGCCACGAGATATGATATAATACAAGATGGAAATATACTGGATATTCAACATATGCAGACCTGTGCACATGAATATAGTGAACTAAAACCAGAGATATTATATTATACGAAATTTATACACCATGTTGTTCATTTCGCATTAAATGTGCAAAGCTATGCAGAAAATACTATATCAGCAATGCAGAACATATCATATGGCATATTCATTTAAAATTCACTATTTTAATATCCAGACTTATGCATATTCGTACAAGTCGAAACCCATGATATAAAAGACATATACACTGGACAGTCACCATTAAGTGTGTAGATAATTTGCACAGACATGTATCCTCTACAGTTAGATGTGATATCATATGAAAAATACATTTCCATTATAATGTCAAGACTAATGTAGATGTAATGAAGTTTATGATTCATCCATTAATGCTAAATTAAATCGCTCTTAACATGTTTGATTGGTTTGTTGGCTGCTTAGAATGCATTTGCAAGTAAGAATCCAGGGGACCGACTGTTCTAAGTCATCTCCGAAGGGACTTGGCAATGCCAATGTGAATTAATGCCTTATCAAAATGTGCGAGCGCGTCGACTTGGTTTCGAATCTTGGACCTCCTGTTAACGAGACCATTGCTCTACTAGTGAGCCATTGCATACTACATCTACAAAAATGGAGATTCAACTTTAATGACATTCTTTGCATGGTCCAAATTGTTTTACCGTGTTTGTGGTCGTGGGACATAATATGTTTAATATTTTGCAAAAAATGACATAAGTTTGCGGGGTTATTTTGGCCAGCAACGGTGTCATTTGGGGTTAATATGCAATTGAATAATGACAAGCACGTGACTGAACCACCAGTGATCGACGCAAAGTTTTAGTTATTCTTTACATATCCAGTTCTTTATGTGTTTTATGCGGACTGCAATGGCGGTAGACCACGTTGCACACAGGCTCAGAGAATGATGATTATAAGATGGCATTAGTCCCTTTCAAGGTAGGCAAATATTTAAATTACACATAAAACTTTGAAGGTAATCCCAGGTTATTCGTTAGTTTTAAAGACAATGATATTTAATTTAATAACAAATTTGCGAAATGCATTCACTAATTGGTGCTAGGTAACACAATCATTATGGCTTGTCCTATCTAACAAAACAGAATGTGTGCAATTCGTATTCTGACTATTGATATACAATTTGGTGAATGAATACATTTTTAACGAAATACTTAGCAAAGATTTGTACATTAACTTTGATTACATTACGAAAACGGCCTATCAATACAAAATTATTTAAAAAAAGGGGAAAAATAGGGAAACAAATGGGACTCGCATATAAACGAATAGAGAAGAATAATATTACATGGGCAAATTTTCCATTCTGAAGGCTACTTCTACCATTAAAAACAAATAAAGAGAGGTAATTAGTATGCATGGTACAACATTAAAGCTTACATATATCCACATTTTAACTATTTATTTGTCTCTTTTCCTAGTTCATACTAACTTTGCCATATCGTCGTTCAGGAGGTCGTCTGCAAGACGTTGGTGTCTTATCGCAATCAGGGCTTTCTTCAATTGTTCACGTTCTTCGGATCTTTTAGTCCTGTCCCTCCAATCCCGAAGCATACTAAGTGTTCCCCCGCATGTAACATCGTGATATTTGTCGTTTATTTGTATGTAACGTCGGATTTCCGAAGGTTGTAAGCCCAATTCTCCGCCTAGACTGTCGATGTCATCATATTTATGAATTCGCTTAGCTATTGTCTTGAGAAAGTCGTCAAATTCCTGCTTCCTGGGTTATTCACTAGGTCTATATTTATATGGAGGAAATATAAAATGTTACTTATTATTTAATAATCTCAGTTGACCGTTTTTTTTTTTTACTGGTTTGAAGTTTATTGTTCCACATTTGCATGTACATCAAAAACAAAAGAGATTAATTCGAGCTGAAGAGTCGGTTACAAAACAATACGGGTATAAAACATGAATAAACTAATTTGGAAACGTCGCAATTAAAAATAAAGTTGTGAGGGAGTTTGCAGTAGATACTATCGGTAACGGAAGTACATATATGGAAGGTGTGGGGAATTGGAGACCCTTAAGCACATTTGCATAATTTACATAAACATGAAAAATGTTACACATACAGGAAGTTTTATATTCTCTTCAGTAACCTCTTCTCTTTATTTGTTAACACAATTGTGGTCATGATATAACTGATTAATAAGATAACGGTGATTAATGACGTCATCACCAAAGGTCTCTCATTACCTACATGTGTAGGTAATAAGGGACAGTTACAAATCAAGACTGTTTTTGCTCCCTTCTCCAGGCGAATTCGGGCTCTGGATTCGCATGCTACATTAACCCAAGGTCAAGGGCATGTCAAGTTTGGGCGCGCGCTTTTTTGAATATGCTTTGTAAGCATTGCATAGGCAGGAGTACTGTATAATGAAGGAGATAGACAGCAGATAACGATCAACTAACGAAATATGCTGTAGCAAATAAATGATGCAACGGGTTAGGCCTACCATGGGCCTACCCCGTGTTAGGCATCTTGCTATATGATATGCTTTGTAGGCACTGCACAGGCAGGCGGCATGCATTTATGCAGGTCAGGCGCCCACTGCTTGTACGTGTATGCGATATGCGTTAAAATAAGAAGAAGTGAAAGAATGAAAGTACACAAACAAGAGAAATTACATTTGAAAAATAGAAGGAGAAATTAAAAAAAAAAAAAATCCCAAAATAGAAAAAAATATATAAAATATATCTAACATACATTTATATATATCACCCCAAAACGAGTAATATTTGACTATGACACCGTTTGTTTCAAATGACCATGTTAAAATAATGTTTCCTCACCTTGAGAATATCATCTGGCGAATGATTTCATCCTTGGCATAGTGAACTGGTAGGTTGCCATGGTTATCCTTGATGTCCGGCTTTGCTCCGTGGTCCAAGAGATAGAAGACCAGGGCCTTCATGGGAGACAATTCGTTCTGATAGAAGTCTTTTGAGATCTAAAAGAATTATCAATAGAATCGATTGTTTAAACTTTGAGAGGCCTTTGTGTTTCAGAAGATTTATCCACAGATTCATAATTCCGAACATTTGTTGTGTTTTTCTGATGGTTCGTTTATGTTTATAATTCCAAAAGTTAAATAGGTATCATTACTCCAAAGGTTTGTTAATCCGAAAATGGAATAAGGTTCGTTATTCCAAAGGGTTAGTAATCCCAAAAAGTGATACAGAATTTTTGTCATTTTTGGAAATATGAACTCAATTTTATTTTCAGACTTACAAACCCTCTTTAGTTTTCAGAATTATATGAATCCTATTTCATTTTTCAGAAATAAGACGTCTTTTTTGTAATGTTATAGAGACTTATTTATTGTTAAATGGCTATGCTAAGTTATGTGTGAATGGTATGATTCCAATTGCATAATTGTAAGTAACCAACTCGGTTAGTGTAAGAAATTGTACAGAGCAATTGTCGCAGGATCAAGCGTCATACAATCCCAGGGACAATTGTGTTCTAGAATAAATCATCTACCTTTTGGAGTGGTGGTGTTGCTTCAACTTTGCTGTACTTCCGACCAGAAAGTCTGATGGCTTCATGAAGACAAGTCTGTCCGTCGATGGACTGGATGTTGAGATCGGCGCCATGAGAAACTAATGTCTCAATGATGGAGGTGTAGCCATTTTGCGTTGCTAAATACACTGCTGTGTAGCCTTTCTCATCAAGTTGCCCAATAACCTGTGTAAAAAACAGCCTTAAGAATTCAGAATCTACAAACAAAACGGCTTTCAAAAAAAGAAAGAAAAAAGAAGGCTTTATTGGGCATATAAGCAGTCTTTTTCTAGTTTTTCATATGTTTAATCACCATATAGACTTACATATAAACAGATTTGAACATTTAAGCAATCATTATACAGTCAAACCTGGCTATTAAGGTCACCCATGAGAGACCAACAAACTGTGGTCATTGTAGACAGGTGGGCTTTCTTGACCGTTTCTCAAACCAACATTTCTTTCTCGAGGGAAGCAAAATACATGGTCCCGAAACACAATTAGGTGGCTTTATATTAAGAGAGGTGGCCACTAAGACGGGTTTGACCTATATGTATATGTACAGTTCGGCTTTAAGTTTCATTTGGAATGATTTCAACCCTTTTCATAACTTAGACATCTACATACCTTCACGCAAATTTTTTTTTTTTAATTATTGAGGTATAAGAAGCTGGCTAACCCTTTCAATTTATATTGGTGAGATTTTGATACTTGCGAGAATGGTGATAAACAGTATGATATTTTTTCATGTGAAATCTATAGGAATACCCAATTAAATACCTTCTTCTCATCTTCTGTTAAACCCTGAGTGTATGCATGTCCTTTCGGGGAAGAAGGATGTTTCTGTCCTTCAGCACACCGCGTATCTGGACTTGACCCATGCACTTGGTCTTGTTCTGCAGCGAGTTGCAACGCAGTCTTCCCAGGTTTACACAGATTTACGTCAGCTCCGTGCTCCAATAGATATCTTGTGACATCGGTATGTCCATTTGCAGCAGACAAATGCAATGCAGATGATCCGTTCTTGGTAACCTTGCTCACATCTGCAAGTTGCTGAAGTAGACACTTAATGACATCGATGTGGCCGTTCTGAGCAGCAATGTGCAAGGGAGTCCAACCGTCATTGTCTGTCGCATCAATTTCGGCTCCGTGGTCGAGCAAGCTTTTCGTGATATTGAGATGACCATTCTGCACTCCGACATGTAGGGCTGTAGAACGTTTCTCCTTGGTGGCTCCGTTGACCTCTGCTCCTCGCCTAAGCAAATGCTCGGTTACGTCACAATGGCCAACAAATGCAGCAACGTGTAAAGGCGAGATATCATCGACGTCTCCTTTGGCTACTTGGGCTCCTTGTCCAAGTAGATAATCTACAATATCAAGATGACCCATTTGCACAGCAAAATGAAGGGCAGTCCAGCCAGCATTGTTACTTTCGTTCACATCAGCTCCATGACTGATCAGATACCGAACACCTGCAAGAAAGCCACCTTCAACAGCATATTGTAATGATGTACGACCAACTGTTCTGCCTCCTTGACTTACAAGAAGATCTTGAATGTCAAGATCAGACGATCTTAGTGGCATACGCACAATTACCATTCCACCTTGAACTGTCTTATCCTCGTCGCCATCTTGATATTTGCTTCTACCAAGATCACTTTCTAGGGCACCTCTAAAGACAGTGAGAGAATCAACGAGTCTGCTAACTGCATGACGTAGGCTACTCTTCACAAATCGCCCAACATCATAGTGACCATACTGTCCATCAAATTGTACGATGACAGAGTCACGAACACTTCTCTTATTCAGTTCAGAGCCTTGACTGAGCAGATACTTCGTGATGTCGATCTCACCGGCAAATAAAGCATAATGGAGAGCAGTAATTCCATCTGCGTCGCAATTTTCTGCCTCAACTCCATGACCGATTAGGAATTCGACGATATCTAAATGGCCAGACTCTGATGCAAAATGTAGGGCAGTCACTCCAAAGTCATTTCCTTTATTCATATCGGCCCCTTCACTGATCAGATATTCCACGACATCCAACTTCCCTTTTGTTACAGCATTATGCAAGGCACACCTACCAAAGGCATTGCTAGAATTCACATCAGCTCCTTGACTTAGCAAATATTTTGTCATATCAAGATGGCCATTACTTGCTGCAATATGTAAGGCTGTCCAACCAAAAGAACCAGCTTCATTCAGCTCGGCTCCTTGACTGACTTGATCTTTCATGGCATCAAGATCGCCTCTCTCTGCAGCGGAATGAATCTCCGTCCAATAAATTATATTTGCTTTTGCCAGCTCAGCTTGCTGACTAAGCAAAGCACTTGAAACACGTACGTAACCAGCAGCTGCGGCAAGGTATAAGGCTGACCATCCGTTGTCACTAACCTTATCAACATCAGCTCCTAGCCTGATCAGGTACCTGGTGACATCAAGATGACCATTCTTTGCAGCTATATGTAAAGGAGTTAAACCTTCCTTTCCGCTGTTATTCACCTCGGCTCCTTGACTAATGAGATATTTGGTGACGTCAGGATGACCATTGTGTGCTGCCAAATGTAAAGGGATCCAACCGTCCTTTTCAACTTTATTCACCTCAGCATTTTGACTGATTAATTCTTTGACGATATCAAGATGTCCGTTTAAAGCAGCTAAATGTAATGCAGTCCGACCATCAATTTTGCCTTTATTGACTTCAGCTCCTTGACCGATGAGATATTTGGTGACATCAGGATGACCATTCTGAACAGCTAGATGTAATGGGGTCTTACCAATATTATCACCTTTATTAATCTCAGCTCCTTGTCTAATGAGATATTTGGTGACGGCAAGATGATCATTCTGTGCAGCTAGATGTAATGCAGTCCAATCGTCATTTTGAACTTTATTCACCTCAGCATCTTGACTGATCAATTCTTTGACGACTTCAAAATGACCAATCTGTGAAACCAGATGTAATGCAGTCCAACCGTCATTTTCGACTTTATTCACCTCAGCACCTTGACTGCTGAGATATTTGGTGACGTCAGGATGACCATTCTGTGAAGCTAGATGTAATGCAGTCCAACCGTCATTTTTAACTTTATTCACCTCGGCTCCTTGACTGATCAATTCTTTGACGACATCTAGATGTCCGTATATAGCAGCTGAATGTAATGCAGTCCAACCATCAATTTTGCCTTTATTGACTTCAGCTCCTTGACTGATCAGATATTTTGTAATCTCACGATGACCTTTCTGTGCAGCTAGATATAATGGGGTCAAATCGTCATTTCCGCTGTTATTCACACCGGCTCCTCTACCGATCAATTTTTGGATCAGGTCAAGTTTTCCATTCTGCACAGCACTGCTTAGTGCACTCTGCCAATCATCAACACTGCCATCTTGTTCATTTCCCTCCTTACTGTCTTGTAGATCGGACGACTGACCCCCATTTTAGAAATCTCCTTCCCCATTCTAAGTGAAGGCTGGGATCTCTCTGCTAGCTCTTGAAGTATTGTACAAGTTCATGAATTTATAAAAATCTTTTAAGGCTGTTTTTATTTTTTTCTACATGATGTATGTTCTCATTTCTGCCACATTCCTAGTGAAAGCTGGAAGTTGACATCGGTTTATCACCAAAACACCTAGATAAAATGAACATGTTCAAATTTTTGCAAGATTGGTCAGTGGTGAGGTACTTTTTAATTCGGATGAAAAGGGCATATCTTGAAGTATCTAAGTCCAACAAAAGGTACGGGTTTAGCCAGGCACGATTGATCTACGTCCACAAAAAGATGGCCATTTTCAGAACTTTTTGTTCAATTTATTTCTTCACACATGCCAAACTTAGGAAAATACATATTATAAAATACATACATACAATACAATAATAGTACATGCAGAGTATATATAAAGCGACTCCATATGGAATAATGTGTGTTTTAAAAAGAAAAATCAGCTAATGTAGAAGGGGTAGTCAAAAATCATGAATGATTTGTCGAAGACTAACCCAGTGGCGAAACGGCCGCGGCCCCCCTATTGGCGGCGCAAAAAAAAAGAGGAAGATAAGAAGAGACAAAAGAAAGGAAAAGAGGAAAAAGGAGTAGGGAAAAGAATGGAGAAGAGAAAAGAAAAGAAAAGAAAAGAGAAGAAAAAAAGAGAAAGAAAGAGAAAAGAAGAGAGAAGCCGGGTTAGAAAGGGAGAAATTTTCAGGGAAATGGCCCTAAGTGACAGTAACAACGAATAAGGGAAAAACTGGGGACCGTATTACATTTTTTAGGTTGCGCAAAATTGAGTCGAAATTCAGCTTATTAAAACAATTACTAAGCATGCTTGTTCATGTTAAGCCGTAGCGCCTGAAAAGGATATTGTGAAATCATTTCCTTACAAAAAGTGTTAAAATGGTCAATTTCGGGGTCGTTCCCGCAGGCTTGGGAGCCGTTATTGAAGAGGGTGCCGGCCATACGTATGATAGTGATGTTAACGATGGGTAAGGGAATAAGGAGGGAGATATGAACTGCAAGCGTATTGGAGATGATCATCCTATCATCAGTGCAATCTGGGTCGGAATCCAGCATAAACTATTTATCAACAATTTAAAAAGCACTCATAATACAGCCGCGCCCGGCCTCACAAAGAGGAGCAGAATTGTAATCAGGAAATTGGGGGTCATTCCAGAAGGCTTGGGAGCCGTTATTGAATAGAGGGGGCCGGTCGCATTAACTCCCGAGCCACGGATTGGAAACTAAACATTAAAAACAGCCCCCCCCCCCCTGCGCTACAAAGGTCATCACTTTTGGGGATAAATTTGAAAAGGGCACATTATTTTTAAGGTCAATTTTTTTTTCAATTAACGGTAGAGGGGCCGCTTCGAAACTCTTATTTTGCCCTTCATTGGGCATCAGCTCGTGCCAACTCGTTTGTGCTTGTATTTGAATTTTAATAATTGTGGAAGGGGAGGCGAACCTGGGTCCAATTGGGGGACACGTCCCCTGGAAGTTTAGAAATATGGCTAGAAGGAAATATAGCAAAAAGAACGTATACATATTGGCTTTGGCGTTTTCTAGAATGCATAATTTCAACATTCAAAATGGCAACATCTCGCTTGGTCGCTACGCTCCCTCGCCCAAGAACACAAACTATGATACTCTTGCAACCCCTGTCCAGAATCGCCTAGTTTGTTTCAGTAAAAGCAAATACAAATGGTCACTGAAAGGGATTTGGTTTAAGATATAATATACGTGTACATGTTAATACGGATAGCTTTCAGCCAAGCAAAACTGCCTTGGAGTAAAAATGAACTATGGGAATTAAGGTTTAATATAGATCCTGTTTTCTTAACATTTCAGAAGTGCTCTCACATGATTGTTTCATAGGTTATAACTATTATTCGAATCTTAAATAATAGTATAGGGCCTCAATCACTATCAGAATATTATTTGCGCATGCAGTAGCCTCTGATAATATCTGGGCTGAGTATCCTATGAAGCGTTTTTAACTAAGATAATTCATCCCTAACAATGAAAAAGAATCGACGGCTTTGCTTCTTATAGCGGTTTGTGAAAAAAATGAGACTTATATTTGTATTGTATTCATAATAATGGAATACCGAGTAATATGAGCACGTTGCTATTTTTTAAGCGAACGAGAGTGATAAAGTCATTCATGAATATATATATGCAAAGATTTTTCTTTTTTCTTAAGCGTTTAATATATTTTGACAGTCATGAAACACATATAATACCACAAGAGTTAAATTGTTCTGGAATTCCAAAGAAATGGAAGTTTTAATTGCATTCATGGTTGTAGTACAAGCTGTTTCTTTATGTACTTTATTTAAATTTAATTTCATAACACATGCAGTTAATGCGGGAGGGGGTTGCAGCCTCTCTTTCCCCGAATTTTTTAAAAATTACCAATATTCGGGCAGCTCGCTGCCCGAATAGTGTTTTCAATATCTTAACTTAAAGTAAGTTATTTTTGGAGTGGAATTGGGCTTTAAGGGTCTCCGATTCCCCACACCTACCCTATTCTATACACTTCACTTGACATGCGTGCAAATTTTCGCGTCGATCAGCCGGCCATAGTAAGACCTCAAATAGCCTGGCCTTTTTATGGTTAAACCAACAGAACTTTTTTATTCCAGGCTCATTTTTTCTGAATGAGGTGTCATATGAAAGGGCAGAAAATGAACTTTCTAGAAATGTGATTTTCTCTTTGAAATTCAGATACCGCCCTA
>JARBES010000121.1:11231290-11242093 GCA_030265145.1 Strongylocentrotus pallidus
CAGAGCAGTTCTTTGAGATTGGCAAGAAGTTGGAATTCAACCGCACGGAGCTAGAACACATACAACATCGAACGTTTACAAACAGAAAGGATGCCAACATCCAGATGCTGTCTAGTTGGAAAGCATCACAATCTTCGGGACCAGAAGCTATAGAGGTGATAAAACGCGTTTGGGAGTCCACCCAAACAGCATCAAAATCAGTGAAATCCGAAGGTAGGACTGTACTCTGACATAGTTGTCTCTCTTTCTTCTTCTTTTTTTTTTCTTATGTTAACCTTCAAGGGTTATACAGCCTTTCCCAAAGATTTGTAGAAAGATTACCAGTTTTGTAAACAGGCATACTAAAAACGAGGTCTACATCATACTCTTTGCGAGAAGTATAGCGTATTAAAATGCATTGGGGCACGGGGCCTCGAGTTGACATTCTAGTCCAAGGAATGGAGTTTTTTCTCTTGAACCTGAGCCTACATTGAGAACAGAGGAATTGAAAGGTTGGCCTGAGACCAGATTCTGGAAATTTCTTTTTCTTTCATTTTAGTTAATGTCGCTAATCATAAGTAATTAATATTGCCCGGAATAGAAAGACAATTATCATGGGTGGCTTATGCAGATATCTCTCAACTGTATGTTTCAATTTCTTAACACAATTAAAAGACTTTCACTTACAGCAAAGATGACGAAGTGCAGAATACCACCCCTAATACCTTAATCCCACCAACGAGACCATACAGACCGACACCAGACTGAAGAAAAACTTTCAGTTCATGGCCAACAAAGATTGATCGTTTTAAGGGTCATTTAGATAATACTTGGCATAACCATAGGGTGTTCTTGTAATGGCGTTAAGTGTAATACGCTTCATATTTCTACATCTTATAACAAAGACTGAATATGCGCGCACACACAAAGGAAACATGATACCTTTTTTGCAGGAGTTTACCGCACCATATTTGATCAACCCTTTAGAGTTAGTTTTGGTGGTGTAGACTGACGATGATTAAAAAAATCATTAATGTCTTTATTATTGATAAAATAATCACAAGTATCTTCATTATGTATTTGTTACCATGGTCATTAATTGTTACTATTTCTTTGTATCTAGTTGTCGATGAGGAAAGCTTGCCTGAAAAGAATCAGACCATAACCAAACCTATGAGGAGACTTCTACAAAGCAAAGGAACGGATGCGGACTATGTGGAAATCATCAGGACTAAAGATTCAGGCAATAAACATCTTTTTTTTATTATCAAACGATATTTTCTATTCTTTGATTTAATTTGTGTAATCCACTTGCTTAGGGAATGGTATTATTGTCTTCATTCAAAAAAAAAAAAAAAACAGATTACAGATATTATATTAATAACTGATTGATTAGAAATGATATTCAGTGATGCATCTGTCTCTCTCAAATAACTATGATTCAGGGTATATGCGCACCTTGATTTTTCTTTCTCTACAGACGAATACCGATAGTTCTTTTCAGAACTACACCCTTCACACTTTTTTGATCTGCTCATAAACTTCTTGATCTTGATTACCCTTTACTTCCCCCTTCGTTTCCCTTTTCCATTTCACCTCAGTTTTAGTTTTAAAAAACGAAATTTAAAGGCCACAGATAGTCTTGTCGAAGTGTAGAAAAAACTTAAATCCATCATTATCTCTTTCCCCTTTTCCTTTTCCTTTACCTTTTCGTCAATTTTTCCGAACACCCCATAAACGGATACTTTTGATGAGAGAATAGAGAAAAATCCTTTCAGTAAGTATGCAACATGTTGGTACCGAAAGCCTCCAATCGTGAAATGCTTCATTTTTATTTACTATAGATCAGGACAAAGCATTTGATGACATCAACACATTTGGAGGAGCGCCAACTTTAGAGGAGCTTTGCAGTGTCGCTCGGGCAGTGAAGAGTTTGCCATTGGCCTGGGAATTAGGAAAAGCTCTCTGCTTGGAGGATGACGTTATCGCTGCACTCATTGAGCCACCTGATTCGAAAACACTGGCCAAGGTTGCAAGACAGCTCGTTGATAATACATGGATTGGTTTAGATAGGAAGGAAAGGAGCAAGAAAATGGCTGAGCTTCTCCTGGAATACAATATTCAGGACAACCAAACAGGTTTGCTTTGAATAATGAGCGTGTGTGTGGGTGAATTTTTGGGTGCGTGCATGGGCAGGTGGATGTGTTGATGGGTGCGTGGATGGGTGGATGGGTGAGTTGGTACCAAAGAGGCTCAGGATAAATGTTCGTACCTTCACTTTGACAATCATTTGAAAAAACGAGAAGTTTTACTTCCCATTAGTTTTACATTGCAAACTATATATTCCTAATGCATATTTGTATGTTCTTTAATACTTTTCTCCTGTATGCCTTTCAACCCATTACCAACAACATCCACAATGATACTAATTATAATAATGATGATGATAATAATTATAATTATTATAATAGTAATGGAAATAAATAATCAAAATGATAATATTAACAATAATGATAAAAATAATAGTAATAATTATATTAAAATTTATAGTAACAATGACGTAAATAATGAATAACAATGAATAAAATAATATCATGGATAATAATGATATTAGTTATTGTTGTTATATTTATTATTATCATTATCATGTCCTTTTTTCTAGATGACTCTCTTGAAGACCTCTACAAAACGATTTGCTACGTGTCAGACTTGCTTCAGCTAGCCCCACGCCTGCACTTTGGCGCTTCTGACGTCATGTGTGCCATGTGTAAGACCGTCACCCTGCCCCCGTACGTAGTACATCCGGTTGTTCTGCACATGCTCAGAGAATGGCTAAGGAGAGGAGGAACCCGAGGGAGACTCTTGGAGATTGTCCAAGCTTTCCGTTTCAACGATGCGGTAGAAAGCATAGCTGCAAGTAATGATTTTGTTTTGTTATTTCCTTATAAATCAATACATGAGAGGATATAAAATATGTAATTTCTCTTCGTTTATAATAATAATATTTAATTTGTATATATATCACAAATATCTTTCCCCCCCCCCACCCACCCAAAATAGTGAATAAAACATATAGAACAGAGTGGCTTTGTGTTGACTTCATGATGTTGGATAAAGATACCCAGCAAAGTTGAACTCCTACCCCTGTTTCTTTGTCTTTCGAACTCCCTTTTACCCCTTACATTTGTTAACCTTGTCACTTGTCATTACAGCCATCAAAGTTGATCCAGACTTCGTAGAGTTCATCTCGAGCAACATCCTAGATCCCAGAGGAGGGGTAGTGGAGCTGCAAGAACTCGATATCCGGGTTTCCATCCCTGCCGGGGCGTTACACAGGGGAATGAGATCTGTGGTAACCATCAGGGTACCTAGAGAGGGCGCTGCTCGGATTCCTCTCAGGGACGGTGAGGTGTTGATCACTCCAGTCGTGGAGTGTTCTCTAACTCAGGAATTGCTCGAACCTGCTTCGGTAGTTCTTCCACATTGCGTCGGCCCTAAGCAATGCAGAGATGGCTCGGGGATGATCATGTACACCAAAACAGGACTAGGTATAAACATTTTCTGGACATAAATTATTAAAGGACTAAATTGATCACTTTCTCAAATTCTCATCCTCATAATTACAAAACGGGTATTTTTTTAATACCAAACCCTTGGTTGACACAAATCTACTCCTTCATCAACAAATAATGAAATGGAAATTTAAGAAACTTTCAAGACAGAGCAGATGGTAGAGGGCCACATAATATATGTCACAGAGCTGTCAATTTGTGTGGACTTCACCTTTATTTTTCCTGAGTTATACTGAGATCTAAGGATTTAAAATAGCAATAAGCTCTCTTTCATTCATCAAGGAACGTTCAGTCGCAGGAAATTGCTTCTGCATTCATCGAAAGGTTTCCACATCACGAAAGACAAGGTTGATGTCACTACAAACCATCTTCAGCTCTTTGCCTTGTCTTCCACCAACGTCCAAGGAGTTCAGTTCAGATGTGTAACCTTCCAGCCCCTTTTCATGCCCTCTTCCCAGAAAGTCACACTACGTGTTTACGTCACTCACCCTTATAGGAGACCTATAAAGGTATGAATGATTTGGAAGTTTTTATTTGATTTTGATCTGATTTGGTTTATTTACCGACAGCAATACAATGATATTAAATATAAAAGAAGAGAAACTATTTAGTGGTAAAAAGGGGCCAGATTATAGCAAAATTGCTAGTCGAGCCTAACCCCTTACAGCTAAACAAAATATTTTAGTACATGTTCAGAAAACAAAAACAAAACATAAATAATAAATGCATGGATTTTTAATTCATGATTTGTTCAAAAAATGTTTTTTCATGGTATACTCGGATTCGAGTTGGGGGACGACATGACGCCGAGCATGATAAACTGTTTAGAAAGATTTTTGAGCCGGTTTCTCTTGTATTATTCCACTCAATATGACCATGTTTTATTTAAGGATATCGAGAGAGCCGAAGAAGAGTTGTCTAAACCCTTTTGCCCCGTGACGAATGCAACCAAGTTTTCAGTAGAATCAACGACACTGGATCTATTGATTTGCTTCAGTGATGGTTTAATAGAGAAGCGAAAACTAGTAAGTACAAATACAAAATTGTGACACAATTCTTCAATTCATAGATTAATTTATCATACATATACTGCTTGATTAAGTTTAATAATGAATTCTTTCAGAACGTCTTGGCATCTTGACTAAAGCCAGGCCAATACTAGTACGTTTTGGTGCCTTGAGCATTATCTTGGGTGGATATCAGCATGAATGTACTTATTATTATTTGCTATGACGAAATGAAAAGAAATATGATGAAAAGGAGTGTGAAGTTATTTTTTTTTCTCAATTTTTTCGATTTGTTTCTTTTTTGTCTTAATACAATTTGTGGATTATTCTAGTGTTTGATACACAAATTCTGCCAAGCTGATGCCATTTAGTTTGTCAATTGTTTGTACAAATTCTATCCGGGACTTAAGCCAAACAGCACAAATTGTAAGGTTTAAATCATTCAAAGTATCTCGTTCTGCCAGGTACGTCTTGCCTACACTTGGGTGGAGAGAGACACATGTAAATAAAATGCAGTTTATAATAAGTATGTGGCTAGAATTATTGAATTCACAACAATGTGAGTTAAAGCTCTTTTACAACACAGTGCACCAGCCTTTAACTTTTACTCCCTTTCCACATCAAACCTTAAGATCCCGATTGGTAAGCTACTGGCGGAGGAGAGCAGTGTCCTGAGCTTCGACCTCGAGTTCTCGCCATCTGAGGATGGAAAGAAGACTTTCAATCTCTCAATCCAGCAGGAAACGTCAACACTCGTAGAACAGAGCCTCACTACATCAATAGACGGTAAGTACCCTAATGCAGTGGTGCAGATAGATTCAATGGGAGGCAGGGAGTGGAGGAAATGGCAACCTTCCCCCCAAATCAAATGGAGAACAAAATGGAAGGAAAAGTGAGAAAAAGGGGAAAATGAGAAGAGAAAACTGATGGGAAAAGATAACACCTCGACCAAGGCGTCCCCCTAATCATAAGCCTTGTAAATTAATGTTAGATCTTCCGACTAAGAATGGTTTTAGAATTTATAATCACTATTTTCTTGTATTTTATAATCAATATTTTCTTGTATTTTATAATCCACTGTGTAACTTTCAATGATATTGGTTCATTTTGATTTATCTTAAAGAGTTTAGGAGCGGAGATGAGAATAATTGGTGCCAACTTTCCCACCCTTTTTTTCTTTCGTTCCCCTTTTGTTTCCAGTCTTGTCTGTAGTACTGTTTTTTGTCTTCACAAACTGTATGAATGAAAAAATAAACAACATTTTTATATTGAATCGAAAATATCCAAATTATTACTTTATTCAATGTCTTTTCTCTCCCTAAATGTTATTTACAACAGTTGAACCAGATTATGGTGTTGACCTCACTGACGCGTAAGTAAAACCCAATTTACCTTTCATTATTGAATGTGTGTTGTGATTACACATTCGTATCAGGGCACAGCAGATTCCAAGGAACTGTCCTACCTGGGAAACCATTAACCTCACCTGGGTAGAGTAGGTACAGATTATGTCTTGCCAGAGTGTGTTGGTACTGTTGCAAGGATTTGAATCATGCACCTTTTGATCTGCAGTCCGATGACTTATCCACTAGACTACAACCCCAAAGAAAATGGTTATCACAATTTCAGGTACCTTTAAGGGAGAAAGAAAAAAAAATCAAAATAGGGGATAAGTTTTGTGAGTTGTGTACTAAGGGTCTGCCACATTGGTTCTAAAATAGCTGCACAATCTTGTTTTAATGCTTATTCAGATTTGAAGCAGTAAAACGTAGCTAAGGAATTGATTAGATGTTTGGGTCATGAGGTCAAAGGTCTTGGGGATCATTATGTATGCAAAATAGCTTGTGATCGCATTTTCATTAGAACCGACGGACGGATTACTATCAAACTCAGGACATGTATGTATCTTGCAGAGCCAATGAACCGATTCGATTTTAGGGTCATGATGTCAAGGATCCAAGGGTCATACATGTATATGAAACATAGCTTGTAATCATGATATTCTGAGAACCTGTTAATGGATTACAATCAAACTTGAATTTTAAAAATTGCTTCTGTTTTGGTTTGTAAAATCACTCTATGGCGTAATTTTCGACTGTGCGCGCGCAGTCGAAGATCCATCTAGTTTTTCCTTCAAACAGCAACCGCGTGCAACAAACAAACGTGCATGGATATTCATTGAGGGCGGTGTTATAAGGTACAGGATACAGAAATATAAAACTAATTACCCTTTCATCATAATAAAAAAAAAACTGTGGTTTACCGCGTCATATCGGAATGGGGATTACGGTTTACAACGACATATGTGGATTGGGCTTAAGGTTTACCGCATCATATGTGAATGAGGCTTAAGATTTACCGTATCATATGTGAATGAGGCTTTAGGTTTAACGCGTCATACGTGAATGAGGTTTAAAGTTCACCATTTCATATGTGAATGAGGCTCAAGGTTTACAAATCATGTGTGAACGAGGCTTAAGGCTTACCGCGCCATACGGACGACGCGTCACATGGAACGACGTATCATAAGGTGGAGAAGTTCTGCTTTCATGGAGATGGGTTGGCTGTCAGAGGAGGAGAGACAGCAGCTGTGACTGCAAGAATCCAAAGCTCTCTCCTTTCCTCTCCTTAAGGGTGACCCCTTTAAAAGTGAAAGAGCAGATGTACGATACTTGTGTAAGAAAATGCATGACGTACGGGAGCGAAAGATGGGCAATGAAATCATCCAGTGTAAATATAGCACATGGAGAAAGCTCAGATGAGTATGATGGATGGTGGATGCGCAGGATATCACTTCACGAGAGAAGGAAGAACGAAGTCCTCCTTCAATCAATGGGTTTGATGGTGGTGGCACAGGTTATGAATAGACATAGACTTCGATGGTTTGGACATGTGGCAAGAAAAGAGGCAACACACTGGCTCCAGAGGGCTCCAAACTTTCTGGTCACCGGAAGAAGATCTCGCGGGAGACCCAGAAAAACTTGGAGGGAAACCAGAGAAGAAGATGCCAAAACATCTCGTATCAGTCATATAGATCCCACAGACAGGAAAGCTTGGAAAGCAGCCATTAAGGAAATGAAATGTCCAACCCCACAACGTGGAACAAATGGACTTTAAACGCTGATGATGATGATGATGATGACGTGAATGAGACTAACGGTTTACCGCGTCATACGTGAATGGCGCTTTAGGTTTTCCGTGTCATATGTTAATGAAGCTTAAGGTTTACCGCCTGATATGTGAATGAGGCTAAAGGATTGCCGCGTCATATGTGAACGAGGCTTATGGTTTATCGTGTAATATCTGAACGGGGCTTAAATCTACCAGTGTAGTTTTTGTTATCCTTGACGAATTTGCTTTCTAACTTCTCTATTTTCTCCTGTTGCTCTGCAGGCAAGGGCGGCGGCATTTTGCTTCAGACAAGCTCTTTGAGACCTTGACCAACGTCCCGTTAACAATTAAGGACGTCCAGGGTCTGGGCTACCATCTCGGCTTCACGCATTCAGCCGTAGAGAAGTACCTTAACAGACCAGATATGACCTTCAACAGTGTCTCAAGGTCGGGCTTTGACGAGATGCTCCGTGACTGGAGACGTAGGGTTAGGCCGGGGGACCAGGTGGACAGACTACGCACTGCCATGAAGGATGCCGGGTTGGGATATGTAGCCGATGTATTTCTGCTTGGACGTAAGTATCACAGTGGAGACTGAGGATCTATTCTGATTTGTCTACTAATTATTTACTTTTTTTGTGGAGAGTTTAACTCCTGGTCGCAATACAAAATCTTTACCTCCAAATTGTTCAGCTGTTTAGATCAGCTAGAGCTAGCCTTCATCAGCAATGTGACCCAACTTCATATTCTGACATAATGGGGTATAACCTTGTCAAAAAAACATTCAAAATTCTCCGTGTTATAATATTTGCAGAGTCCACATGATATTTTCAATTGAAACTGCTTTTGGTAAATAATTCATTATTATACAAATTATGATTATAATATAAACTGAAAGGATGTCGTTTTAGTGTGTAACTTCAATTTATAATTGTTAAGCATGTAACTTTAAAACTCGATATCACCCTTGAATTGCATTTAATACTGATTGGCCACGTCACGCCTGTTATGGTTTTTTCTTATCGGATCAGATTTTGTAACTGAACCCTCCCCTTCTCCTGGCGTGGCCAAATGCAAATATGCAGTTGATTTGAAAGTCTGAAGAGCTTTATTTATTCCAAATGATTGATCAATGGTCCTAGTGATACAAGCGTCGTGGATTAAAGTAAGGTAACATAAAGTATTATATATAACTATTTTGTTCCTGTTTACCCTCATTTAAGATGAGTCATCCGTGAAGGTTGCACAACTCAAAAAGGCGCTACAGGCAAAGACCTACACACCTTAAGCCTCATACTCCATAACCTATTGACCACGTTGGATTTGCTATGGCAGTGAACTAGTTTTCAAGAATTGACATTTTGTTATTGCGTTCTTCTTTTCTTTATGTGTAATAAACAAATCATGTTTCCTATAGCCTATTGACTTTTACCGGCACTGTGTTGAGTTCTAATACACTATCGGATTTCAGAGAACAGAAAACTGTCAATTCATCAAGAAATAATTCCAGGATAAAATACAGTGTACAATATTGCCATTTTATAAGTGATGATATTAATTTCTTTAAATCAGAAATAGACAATATACATTAATCTGCTTTGTATCAGTGTCACAAGATGAAGATAACTTATGTTTGATGTGGAAGTATTGATACAAGTCTATTTTGACACTCAACAAGGCATTTACTATTAAACCAAAAGTTTAGAGTCGATATTTTCTGTTATTATGTACTACATATATTTGTAAAAGATAGGGAATACAGGAATAGAGGCCAGGTTTCGGTCTTTAAGATGATATATTAATGATAGAAGTCTATAGAACCATGTTCATTTTGAGTGTTGACGAAAATATGTGATATTGATGTCGATATAAATATAAAATTATGCCTTGTACAGAAATATGAGTAGTATGTACAGTTTGAATGTTTAAAACATTGTGTGATATTAATGACATAGATAACGGTGAATAACGATGTCCTACAAATGAGAAAAATTACATTCAAGCACATGGATGTAAAAGAAATCAAAGTAATTCACACTTGATTTATATGTCACAGATAATTTGACTTTGTATATTCTCAGAGATAAGATGCATGTAGATTGAAGAAAAAAGAAATATATATATTAATGAACAATTCTGACATTCAACAATTAGAGTACTATTTGTGTAATATATTATTTTACACAATCATATGTTTTTAGCAGCGGTGAAAAGTTTAATTCGCAAATGTTACCGTCTTACCCAACAATTTGCCTTATGAAAATATATCATATCCTATTTTTATATTTGTATATGTATTTCTTTTTACATGTTTATACATAATTATATATTTGTACATGTTTATGCAAGATTTTATCTTCGACGTCTTGATAAAACGATATATGTCTCAATATTCTGTCAATAAAAGAAATACAATTATTGGTGGTGTTGATCAATCAGTGAAAGCAATGTCAGCTTTTACTCCTCAATTCGGCCATTTTTACATTAATCTTGCACTGCAATAACATTACTTACTAGTGCAACTGATTTGGATCACACTTTGTACTGCAGTAAATATGGATTTGAATTTGATTATACTCTTTAACTAATATTACTAAATCTTTGTTGAATTACTTGCTTGTCGTGGTGGTCCCTAAAATATATTATGTACACTGTACATGTTTTTTAATTATAGCATATAACATCTGCTGGAACAACCAAAAGCATTATTATTTTGTCACGGTCCTAGATTATGAGTTCAAATTGAGTGCCAATATCCAATCATCTTTGTAATTGGGCAAGTACACGCTATTCTGTCCCATATTAGTTTCCCACCACATCTCGGATTCAGTCGATCTGATGACTGTATGAAGCTGATAGCCCTACAGGAGCGTGAATCATCCAAAACTTGAAATGAAATGATATTTTCATGTCAGTTAATGTTCACAATTCCATAATACAATTCAACAATACGTGCGATGTGTGGAGCCAGGTCTTTATAGGACATATATGTGTTTACCTTGAATTTGCCCAATAATGTAATTAAATGAAAAGAAACATATTAACTCTTATTTTTGTTATTGATTGTATGTATTCTCATTTGGAGGTACTCATATCACATTTTAGAAGACTTGAAGAAAAAGAAACGATGTTTG
>JARBES010000121.1:11534242-11544990 GCA_030265145.1 Strongylocentrotus pallidus
GGGAGGGAGAGAGAGAGAGGGGAGAAAGAGATGGAGATAGAGAGAGAAAAGGGGGGAGAGAGAGAGAGGGAGGGTATAATATAAAAAAATGGAGGGAGGGGGAGAGCGAGAGAAAAGGAAAGATAGAGAAGGAAGATGAGAAAGAAAGAGAAGGAAGGTGAGAAAGAAAGAGAAGGAAGGTGAGAAAGATAGAGAAGGCGGAGGAAGGGGGAGGTAGAGAGAGAGAGGGAGAGAGAGAGAGAGAGAGAGAGAAGAAGGAAAAAAAGAAAGGGGAATGGAGAGTGGAATGAGATCGAGAGATAAATTATAGAGAGATAGAGAGAGAGAGAGAGAGAGGGAGAAAAGGAAACATAGAGAATGGGAGAGGGGAAAGAGATAGATATATGTAGAGAGAATAACAATAATAGTAAAGTACATCTATATCTCGCTCTGAGTCACATAACCTTCAGGTCCACTCTGTACTATTGTCATGCGAAATCCGCTCGAAACGTGGACCATATAGAAAGCCATGACTCATACTATATAATTCACTTTTCTTTCACATCATCCAAGAGCGTACAATAAAAATATTCCACAGCAATCATTCAATATTTTCATCCTAAACACATTAGAACCGTCGACTTCCACCGTTTCATGCAGTCGACAAAAGCACTCGGCTATTTCATACAAAATGAAAGAAAAATGGTTCTGACACTGATGCGTAGTTCCCCAAATTATCGCTGACTCAATGTTGAAATATGCATACTTCTGAATTTTGTATAAGTACCGATGTACCATTTTAAGTAATGAGCGGTTAATTGGTATCAACATAAGAATAAGCAACAAAAGATAAAAGCGGTGGCAAATGTGCATCAACCTTGAGGCAGAATAAAAAGAACAGACAAGTATAAAGAGAAGACCGCTTTGTTACTTTTTACCGCAATGACATACGACATAAAAGAATTATTCATCAATGGAATATGACAAATCTCGTTTCTCCGCTCCTTGTGATCCTTTTCAGAATAGACGCCATTACGTTTTCAACTTTGAGTGTAAATGTAAATAGAGGTTCCTTCACCGTGGTTTTACTGATTCAGAGTAAAACTGTCGCCATTTGGTCGATTTATGACGTTTTGGTATTTTGTTCAACTTGCTTCTGAGATTATTAAACACACACTGTTGCCCATAAATTTGGAATATTTTTGCTTCCATCTTTTCATGAAGTGATTGCGACATTATGATTTATTTTTAATAGATTTATTATTTCTCAGAACTATACTGATCAATCTCTATGATTCTTTAAATTGATCTACAAAGTTTTGAGAAGAAAAACCATTATCTACCAAGATTAAACCATACTTGTCAGAATCACCTCATGAAAAGAGATAAGAAATAATATTCTAACTTTACATGCAACAGTGTATATTCTTTTAAGAAGTTTTATTTGCATACGTTGTATTAAGATAGTCAAACAACTGATCATATATCATATTTCAAATTGTTTTAGTGAGGGGTAATACAGGGATGATTTCTCATGAGGATCCATAATAATGCATACAAATTACATGTTCCGAACAGTGCCTTTGGTTTAAAAGAATTCAATATGCACCTGCACATATTACTACATGAATTTACAAAACGGAGGTTCATTTACGCCAAAGGGGGATGAATCGTGAATGTTTGAATCCTCATATCAGTACGATTGTATTTAAATCAGACAAGTCATAAAACACCTTGCGGTCAAATACAACCTACTTCATATCGCAGACATCAATTGATGCGTGCTCCATTTGACTTTGAGAGCAGAAACAGATTCGCCCCTAACATTTTGAATAGATGATCACTCCCAGTGGTTTGCCACGTGTTCTTTCCAGCTTAATGTTGGATCTAGCCAGACTCCTAAGTATGTATAGGTATAAACCTGAGAGATTTGGTGTTGCTCGAGTTGAATGCAAAAAGATTTTTTTTCAAGTTTAGCCAATTTCATTTGTGAACCAAATAACATAAATTCAGATTGATTTCTTTGACCCAATCGTAAGCTAATTTAAAATCAAACTTGAAGGCCGATTCAATGTCCTCACTTTTTTTACTACTAAAAACAGTATAGCATCGTCTGCATATAACATCACTTGGCATTTGTATACCACCTTAGGAAGATCATTCACCATGACAGTAAACAATAACGGGCCTAAACTGGCGCCTTGTGGTACGCCTGACACAGCCATGATAGAAATTGACTAGCATAATGAATTGAACCTATTGTCTACTGAAACCGGGTCGTCTCTGTATTACGCCTATGAGAATGAAATAATTCGGTAACCAATGGGTTAACATGCAACTGAGGATATATACTGAGCGAGATTTTAACTTGCGATGTATCTTTTATTCGATGTGTATCTTTCATTCGATGTGTATTTTATAAAGCTATTATCATACTTATCTTCAAATCTCGTTTAGTGAGGCATTACTGCGTAGGTCTCTCCAATGTCAATAAAAGTTAAGAAGTTTGATGGCAAAGTCGTTTGAAGTTCATTCCATATATTACATCAATTGCACTATTAAACCTTTTTTATCTGATAATCATAACAAAATTTCATCTTAAATTTTGGGATAGTAATACCATGACTATGGAATATCCACTGTTATCGAAAACTTGAAAGTTCGTGTATTTATTCATATTTTGCAATTAAATTTTTCTAAATCTTCAAATCTCATTTAGTGCATAGGCCTGTAAGGTGTCAGTAAAAGTAATTAAAGTAACTAATTCAAAGTTTCTATAACTGTAAATATATTCCATTTTTACTTAATTGCAGACTAGTATTTAGCTTACGATACAGACTTACATCTGAGCCTTTATGAAAAATGCATTAGGGTATAATGAAGATATCGCTATCTTTAATATCTCAATTACCAACCAGATTTATATTCAGCAGCACGTTTTGCGTGTAGAGATCCGAGATATCCAAAGAATGCTGCCTTAAGGTATTTGAGGAAATCTAAACCAAGACGTTCATGTGCTTTTCTTCTTTTTCTTAAAGACTATAGTGTCGTGGTCAAGTGGACGGTCACAGGACTGTGGATCACATAGTTCGTGGTACGAGTCCCGCCGCGGAATTAATATTTTTTGGCAAGGCATTGCTGTGTATTTTCCACTGTTCACGCAGGTATCGTTAATGTTAACCATGTATAAACTTATTCCTAGAATCCGCCTTAGGGTAGCTGGTGGTAATCGGGTTTGTGCGTTTTCAAGTTTGTGTAGTGTTACATTTATTTATATTTTATTGGTCTAAAAAAAAGAGGATCGGTATGATAAACGATACATACTGGCTGTCAAAATGATTTTTTCCGTGAAAACAGTTAGAATAATTCTAAGACTATACCTTTAATAGTTTAAAGACCGTCAATACTACTGGGACAGAAGGGATTAGACCACACAGCGAGGTCACTGACAGGTGGCTATCTCATTAACTCAGCTCTCAACTAACATAAGAAAAAAGAGGATCATGGGGGACCAACAGGCACCGATGGGGAAGTTTTCTATATAGAGGGAGCAAGTAGCTACAAGTAGGACAGTGGGGCTTTAAGAAGAGATGAGAGGACGACAAGAAAGAGATAGAGAGGAAAGGGCCATAGAAGAACCGGGTCGAATATGTATCAAGTGTGTATTTACCATATCATATCCCTTAGGGAGAAAGGTGGAGAGCCTCTTTCTCCAACGATAGGGAGGGGAAGAAGGGGAGATGAAGTATCAGAGTTAACTTGTACCCATAGTCAAGATGGAATATTTGCTTCTGGACTCCTTAACCCGTTGATTACTGAATTGTTTAATACCCTTGGCTTAATGGAATGGAATGGTGGTGGTTATTTTACCTGACTGCTATTAAAGAAAGCATAAATGCTTGTTAGTAAGCAACCAGACGGCCGACCGGATTTTGTGTTACAGGGACCTGTTGGGTGCACATTAAAACGTAGAATTCCCACTCTTTGCCCGGGTGAAGTAATTAATTGGTACCCGTGCAAACCGGTAGGAAAACATTTCTTGAATGCTTTAGCGCCTTATCACGGAAGAAGTGTCAGGTTTAGTGGATACGACACCGGACTGTGGATCACATGGTTCACGGTTCGAGTCCCACCGCAGCACTATTGTCCTTTGACAATACATTAATATACACTTGCCACTCCCCACCCAGGTGAAGTCATTAATGGGTGCACGGTAGAAAGAAACCCCTTGAATGCTTACGTGCCTTATCATAAGAGTACTAAGCGCTTTTTGTATCTTCTTCCAAAGTACTTTATCGATTTAATTATAGTCCATTGTTGAGAGAAAATTCTTTGTTTAAAAAAATAAGCGAAAATGCAAAAACAAAAAACAAAACATTATCGTGAAGGTTAACAAAATCAAGGCTGGAGGGAAAGGAGACTTTTGAAATAAAACACCACAAGTAAATCAAGTTTATCAAACACTCATTAAAAATCGACACGTTGGAACATGATATTGAATAGTGTGACATTGTTTTTTGCTTTTTCCCTACGGGCGATAGCTCATTATCGACCGTTCATGTACCACAAATCAATATGCAATTTCTGTGATGTTTTGTTCATATTTTTATTTTTTAGTTACCTCGGCAAATATTTTTGTTTCATAACGATTGGGTTAAATTTTTCAGACTGAAATTGTATCTTTATTGCTATCGATTTCAGGATGTAAAACCGACACTGCACTGCATATACTGTACTTGCACGCGTGGCTTAACGTTTTTAGAAATAGGAGAAGTTGTATTGCCCAGAAGGGCCCTTTGAAAAACGGGACACTTACAAAGAGAAGAGTAAATTTGATGCGATCCACCTTCACACAGGGACATTCATTAAACCTTTCCATTCGTAGGTCTACTTGTTGCTACTCACTTTAAATATGAATAGAATACAAAATCTTGAAGCTTACAAAAGAAAGTGATCTGTGATCTCATTTTATGTATGTCAGTTTTGAAAGAATGTCATATTAACAATGTTCCTTGAAAAGTGTTACTTTCCAAATGCCCTCGTATTGAAAACATAATGAGAAAAAGTTTTGGCCGTGCAACTTTCATGCTAAATATGTGGCTAGTCGCATATATCAATATTTTGTGTTCAGCGCATGTAATCTTCAGCAATATTTAGTCAATAGACCCGTTTACTAACAGACATAATTATTACTCGAATCAGCTATGATGTTTAATGAAAGTCATCTAAAACTTGGCGAGTTCCTGGAAAGAGTCGATACTACACCTTTAAAGGTGAAGTTGAGTTCTGGTCATGCGATTGCATTGTGAAAGAAACGGTGTGGAATCGACCAGAAAAGGTTGATCATCTAGCATATAAGAATTTGTGTGTATTGCAAGGTTTTGGAATCATCAAAACGATAAGAAATTTGCCAAGTCTTGGTAAAGTTACAAACACTCTACACAGAAAGATGTATATGGGACTACACGAACACGTGGCGAAAAAATCCTACCCGGATTTTTACAATGTTTCATGTCATATCTAGAATATGGAGGCATTTGAAGAGCCATGCTTTTCAGGGAACATGTCTTATCTGATGTTCTTCCAGATTTGCATAATAAGAATGATAACGCTCACAAATTATTTGTCACCTCTTCCCAGAACTCAACCTTCTCTTTAAGCGTGTCGCGTGTCGCCTGGTGGTTATCCAGTACATGTATTTGAATTTGTTGAATATTCAGGGACTACAAGTTTCCCCTCAAGAGGGTATCGAGTGGGAACAGAACGCCTCCAACGTGTCAGGAGAAAGAAGGTAAGATGGAGAAACAATAGATCACCAGAGATCGGTACTTAAGACACCTAAGATTGTGATCATGCTTGCACAAACGGAGTATATATCTAGCTCTAGAGACTCGAGAGATTGAGGAGTGGGTTGAGGCTATACGGGGCTTGGGAGGGGCGTAGGGGGGGGGGCGTTAATTTGTTACTTGATTCATTCGTTAATGGGGGTAAATTGCCTCGATGTGTCATTATGCCTCGTTTGGGGGTGAAGTTACCCCCTTTCTTCAATCTTGATAGTATTGAAGGAGGGAATTCATGGCTTTATATCGAGGGGGGGGGGGGATATTTCCTCAAACTTGTATCTTAATTGAGACTATTTGAAGGGAGGGGAGGGTGTCCTGAAAGAAGGAGAAGGGGGCTAATTTGCATATCCGAGAGTTGGTTAATGGTATTGTCATGAATGCTTTATATCGGGGTCAGGGGTACCCTTTTCTATCGTGGTGTCTCAAAAAAGGGTTGAGACTATCAACGGAAGGGGAAGGTTGGCCCTTGATTCCTCTGCCTAACCTAATGACGTCTTAAAGTGGGATGAAAATGAATATATTTTAGATCCCTAGAGAGCGGTACATAAGACACCAAGATGGCGATGCTCGCACAAAATTATCTAAACCACTTGTCTCCTCTATCATGTCTGTCGTAACTGTGAACATGCTTAACACCTCATTAATCACGAGAGATTAATCTTGATCATGGTTGCACAAAATGCGCTATGTTCTATCTCATTTGTCTCCTGATTAATGCCCCATCAAAGATAAATAATAGTAGTTATGATAATACATGTAATGATAGTACAAATGATAATGATAATGATACTGGTGGTGTCTTGTACAGTGCGACCCAGAAAAAATGAAACCCTAAAACAAATTTGCAGCACCATTTTCTTAATTTTGATCATGAACACAAACAAAATTGTTCTTTCCCATTTTTTTTCTTTTTTACTTTTTGTCACTGAATACTTTCCATCATAGTCTACTACTCGAGTTTTCATTCAAATCATAGATTTATTTCCATGCACATTATTCTTTCGATAAACGTGATCTCTTTCATCATCTTTTTCATGGTCACGAGAAAGAAAAGGCACAGTTCTGTGTCACCATGGTAACTGGATGGCATCCTCAAAACTCCCCATGCACTGAAGAGTGTCATGCGGTGGATCATATTACGTAGATGATATATAAAACGTGGTTTTGAAGTACTGGCGGCGTCTTCTAAACTCCCAACCTTTTCCATCTCTCGTTTATGGGATCCATACCCCACCCCAAACTCATGTACCTTTGAATTATTCATTGAAACCCATATCTTATATCCTCCACTTAATATACCACGACTCCGTGGCGTTTCTGGGAAGCGAAATTGGCGCCATAAAGGTAAAGTTCAGTTCCGAACTTCCGATCATGCGATAAGATTGTGAAATAAACTGTCTAGAAGTAGTTCGAAAGAGTTAAACATGTAGTATTTAGGTATAGACGCTTACATACTGCGAGATTATGGAGTCATCAAATTGATAAGAAGTTGGCTCAATCTTGATGAAAAGCA
The DNA here is from genome assembly GCA_030265145.1 of Strongylocentrotus pallidus. NCBI lineage: Eukaryota > Metazoa > Echinodermata > Echinoidea > Camarodonta > Strongylocentrotidae > Strongylocentrotus > Strongylocentrotus pallidus. Next base: position 11,541,578 of record JARBES010000121.1, read on the forward strand.
CATGCATGCACTGAACACAGAAATTGGTATATGGGACTACACATACATGTGGCATGAATTTGGTCCAAACACTAATTTGGTCAAAATACTTCAGCTATTTTTAGGGCCTGTGACGACCAATCTCTGTCGGGGAACATTTCTATCATAACTTTTCCCAAACTGACATAAAAGAAGAATGAAAGAGTCCACAAATAATTCGTTCACCTGTACGAAATCTCAACCCTCTCCTATATAGTGATCCCAGTTTCCACATAAACCCCTTCTGCAAATTTAACCGTCGACTGCCTGCAAGAAGGCCGTAACGTCTATGTATTGCCAATGGTAGTGTGTCCTTCTTGCAGGTAGAGGACGTGTTCTAAGGTGTTCTTCTGTGAATTATTTATTTGAAACCCATACCATTATGATACCCTCCGTTGAGTATACCGCGGCTCCGTTGCGTTTTCTGGGAAGTGAAAATGGCGCCGTACAGAAAAAGCGGAGTTCTCGTCAATACATGCGATTGTATAGTGAAAGAAGCTGTCTTGAAACGATTGTATTTTTTTTTCTTCAAGGGACTCCAGTTTTCACATCCTACCCCAGTCCTTCCTAGGTGTACCTCTGAATTATTTATTTGAAACCCATATCTGATGTTCCCCGTTGAGTATACCGTTGCTCCGTGGCGTTTTCTGGGAAGTGAAAATGGCGCCTTAGTTACAGATAGACCGGAGTTCTGGTCAATACATGAGAAAGAACCTGTTTGGTAGCGACTTTGAAAAACAAATTGAAAGGGATCCTAGTTTTCACAACCAGCCTCAATCCCTCATAGGTGTACCTCTGAATTATTGATTTGAAACCCATATCTGATGTCCTACATTGAGTTTACCGCGGCTCCGTGGCGTTTTCTGGGAAGTGAAAATGGCGCCTTTTTACATGTAGAATCGATCACGTGACCAGGTGCGAAACCTCCACACACAGACTGTTCCTTGGGGATGTAAGAAGCACCTTTAGCAAAGCTTTGAACTGGGCCAGCGTTACAGTTACTTAGTAAAGGGAAAGCTATATTTTACCTGTATTTCCTATATTCCTTCCGTAGACGAGAAGAGAAGTGAAAGTAAGGCATCATGATAAATAGGCCTAATGAAGAAAAAAAAGAAAGAGGGTTTTAGTTTCTTCGAGAGTTGAAACTTTTCCCTTGCTTTTTCCTCGAAGGACATCCGATAGTTTTTTTATGAAATAGATCTGAATATATCTATTCCAGTGTAATTTTTTGCTTGGCCATCAGAAAGTAGACGGAAGATTAAAAGCAGTGAAAGTGAGAAGTTACAATGATACGAATGAAAAGAAATAAAATGACAAATATGGTAGTAGAGAAAAGAGAAAAGGAGGCTAGGTAGAATAAAGAGGTGGGAGAAAAAGAAAGTAAAGAATATTGTACAAGAAGAGTAAGATTGGAGATTGAAGGAGAAGAAGAATAATGAAAGAAATCAATAGATGAAGAAGTAGTAGTATTAGAAGTAGTAGTAGTAGTACATGTAGTATATAGTAGTAGTAGTAGTAGTAGTAGTAGTAGTAGTAGTAGTAGAAGTAGCAGTAGAAGTAGTAATAATAGGACCACTACTACTACTAGTAGTAAAGTAGTAGTAGTAGTAGTAGAAGTATAGTAGTATTAGAAGTAGAAGTAGTAGAAGAATATGGAGGGGAAAAAATTGGACGAAGAAGAATGCGCACAAGAAAAAGAAGATTGAGAAGAGGAACGCGGAAGAAAGGAAGAAGAAAAAAGGAGAAAGAAAAGGGAAGAAAACGAAGGAAGGAATGAAGATAGAATGTAAGAAAGAAAAGAGAATAGTAAACTTGACAACCAATCGGCCGAGATACAGGTGACCAAATTGTCACACCTCCCACTTTGGACACATTCTCTTTTTTGTTTGTTTGACAAAGTAGTTAACTTGGTTGAGCGATTGCGATCTGTGTTTGATTTTCCCTCCACAAACAGACATGTTGATTTAGCACTTGATAAAAGTCGGGAAGTGTCAACATTTACTAAATGTAGGCCGATCAGCTCTTCTAACTTCCTCTGTATTGTCGCAAACTCATTAGTTTATTTAATCTGTGAAATTTCCCGCTGTACTAAAAAAGTGTAGGATAATTAGCTTTTCTTACCTACAAATTGTTCTGTTCTTAACTCATTAGATTATTTGATCCGCGAAATTTCATACTGTACTAAATGTAGCCCGATCAACTTTTCTTACATCTTAACTGTATTGTTCCGCGAACTCACTATTTTTCTTTAATCTGTGAAATTTCGTACTTTATGAAAAGTAGGACGGCGTCATTCCGAGCGTATACTGTAGGGATAGAGCTTTGCGTAGAGCTACGATATTTGAAAAATAGTTGAAATTTTATCCATTTACTGAATGTAGGACGATCAGCTTTTTTAACCTGTATAAACTGTATACCATAGTACGGTGTTATTTCGTGCTGATTAGTAATTTCCATCGATCTGTATTGTCTAATAATCGAGTTATGATATTTGAACAAGACGGGAGACATTTCGTCGTATATGAATGTGTTGCATTTCTAGTGAAGTCTACGGATCTTTCGTTGTGAAAATTGTTATGCTTGATATGGTAGGCAAGTCCGAAAAAGGCTTTTATGTTTACGGATCCAACCTGCAAACTTCATCATGGAGGAAATTGTTATTTTAGTTCCCAGGATAAAACTGGTTAAATATAATGTTTTGGAACAGTAGATGTCCCAATTGTACAGGATAATAATATCAGCCGCTTTCCTATTTTAAAACAACACAAATATACTGAATGTGCTCATCCTTTTCACTGGCAGGGTTAGCCCGCATAGTTACGAATAATTCGATTTCCATACATTGAGCATGTCTATATATTTGAATATTCCCATGGTATTCTTGTAAAAGGGCAGTTCTCTCAACACAAAGTACCTAGCGTACTGTGTGCCCGATGTATCATTGTTACTTCTATAGTATAATGATGTCTGTAAAGGTCACTATACTATAACTAAACCGTAGACAATTATTCATTGAATCTAGCAATGTATGAAACGGTGGCTCTTTAAATCCGTTATGGTATACGATTTTTGCATCTGCCCTCTTATTCTTTAAAAACTGAACGAAGAAAGCACCTCGAAAAACAAAAGGCCGATGAATTTCATGATATGCTCATAATGTTATATCTAAATATCATACATACAAAAACAATCATAATGGACAAGTTAACATATGGAAACGTTTCCTTTGATTTGTCTCATAAAAGAAGTTAATCACAAACTGACTCCCACACGGTGTTGAGTGCTCAGGGGTTACGGGCCAATGGCTTCACTGGGCAAGTAGTTCCATTATGTGAATGGGTAAATTAACTTTTACAAAATGAGGGGACACATTACATTGTACAATAGGGACACAC